>CAUYRB010077700.1:0-40585 GCA_963574695.1 Propithecus perrieri
TTTTAAGATACAAAATTCCCTTCTTTGTGTGTCTTTTTAAAAATCTGGTCTATTTCTAAGACTTTTTTTTTTTTCTTTATTTCAGCATATTATGGGGTTACAGATGTTTAGGTTACGTATGTTGCCCTTGCCCCCCCTCCCTGCTAAGTCCGAGTTTCAAATATGTCCATCCTTCAGGTGGTGCGCCTTGCACGCTTTGTGTATGCCAATGCCCGGGGCCGGGGGGGCCGGGGCGCCGCGCCCCCCCCGGCCGGCGGCCGGCGCCGCGCGGCCGGCCTGGGTACATGCATATATACACAAAGAGTGCAATGCGCATCACCTGAAGGATGGACATATTTGAAACTCGGACTTAGCAGGGTGGGGCAAGGACAACATACGTAACCTAAACATCTGTACCTCCATAATATGCTGAAATTAAAAAAAAAAAAAAAAGAGTCCTCAGAAATGAATTCTTTGCCTCTAGCTGGTAAGTTCATGTCCTAATTCAGGGTCTCCTTCCTAGTACTCCATATCTAGTACAAACTTTCTAATAGTGAGTTCTTTCAGGAGCTGACCCTGAGATAAAGATTTGAATGTAAGTAATTTATATGAGAGATGATCCTAGAAATCCTACACCATTAGAAACACAAACTAAGGCAACCATCTGTGTGCACTGAGTATAGATGAGTCTAGATGGTCTGGGCCTTATTTTCTCTGCTAACTCAAAGTTGACTTCAGGACTGGGAGTACTGCTGAATTATCCAATAGGCAGACCCCACACATGCTTAGGACACCAGCGGCACAGAGGCACACATAAATAAAGTTCATCCTCAATGATTTTATCAGGGAAAAAATATAAAGAAAATATCACTTTACTTCTAGCAATCCTATAAGTTTTGTGTTTTGTGATAAACCAGTTTTTATTTTTAAATAACTTTGGTATGGGGAGCACAAATCTTTTCAGTGATTTGGGTATCTACAAACATCTTAACTTGGGCCACCCTCTGCTGACATACTTGCCTACTCATTGAAGATAGCAAGTCAGATCCTGCCCTGTTGGGCTCCTGGCAGTCTTCTCCTTAACGATTTTAACACAAACTTTGAGTCAATTCTTCAAATTAACTTCAAACAAGCTCTCCTCTGAACATCATATCTGGCTTCCCACTAGCCTGCTTCTGCGTGCCCTCACCCAACAAAAGCCTAGCCAGGCTCTGGTCCAATAACCATGTTCTCCTTCCAGAGATCTCCTACCTTGTGCATTTCCCCAAACAGGAAGCTCCCATCTCCCTTCTTTCTTTTAATTAGGGAGATTTATTACCAAGAACAGAGAGAGAGAGACAGAGAGAAGATACATTTCTAGAGAGAACTTCAAAGGAATTAGCACATAAGTCTTTACTCCTCCCTTCTGTTTCCCTTAGTTTAGAAATCACTTCTAGGGGAAACCATCTCCAAGACCAGTAATATAACTTTAATTAATTATGTGATTTATTATTAAGTGTCTGGAATTCATCATAGAGAAGTTTTTAGACTAGATAAATGATTAATATACTGTACTAAGTGCTTAACAGAGATCATGGCCTTCAATCCTGCTATAACCATTGCTATAAATACTATTTTTTGTCCCTGTTTTCCTGATGAGGAAACTGAGGCTTCAGAAATTGAAATTTGGATCTAATGCGAATACTTGCTCTGAGCCACTATGCTGAATTTCATAGAAAATATTAAATAAATATTTGTTGAATGGAGTGAAATAGGGAAAGAACAAACAAGCTCTGAACAAGACGCAAGATAGAGAAAACGAGAAGGGAAAAAGCTGGAGGAGTCCTCTAGAGTGGTTTGGATCCATTTCATTCTCCACTTTGGAAAACTCTATTACAGCTTCTGAAAGAAGGACTTCGATTTTATTCCCTCTTGCCACTGTACCTCAAGTATTGCTTATAAACCTAGGCCTAGACACAAGTGCATATGTAGAAAAACATGTACACATTTCATAATCATAAAAAATTCCAGTTAAGTAAGTAAAAGTGAGATTGACTCTATGCAATAGAGCTGAAGACACCATTTCATTATTTCACCAGTTTCTTTGCTCTCTCCCAGTTTGGAGACAATGCACCTTCAGGCCTTACCTCTGAGCCCAAAGTCTCTGACTCTCAGACTAAACATGCTGATTGCCAAGCAAAACAAACATCTTCACTGACAACCAAGTTCTGCCTGAATAATTCTCTCCTTTATAAAAAAAAAAATAATAATACAAAGCACACTCTGTCCCCAAAGGAATTCTTTCCTACTCTGCTGTTTCTTCACATCAAGGAGAGAATCTGATGATATGTTAAAATAGCTAATTGTGCTCTGACTAAAGAATTTAACAGGCCTAAATTTAAGAAGACAAAAAACCTTGAAATAGGAATAAAAATCAAAGTTAAAATCCTGCTTCAACTCTTTGCAGATTAGTCTTTCAAAAGAACTGCTAAAGAACAAGCATGCTGTTGCTCTCTAGTCATGTGCATCTGAAATTACTAACAGATACATAATTCCAGGTCTGATCTCATTTCTTGCCTGGCTTTGCTTTTAACTCTGTACATCCACGCCGAGGATTCAAGCTGCTTCTCCAGCCCTTTTCAGAGACAGGTCTCCCGGCTTCCAGCTGCCTGTATTAATGTGCAGCATGAGTTTCAAATCAAAGCTTCAAAAGAACAATTTTCTTGGAACATTATCCCGTAATGGGTTTCTAATACAACCTTCCTTTGGCTTTTAATATCTCTATAGAAAGTAGTTAATCTAGTGAGAGAAAAATCTAGGGGTCTTAGAAAAAGGAGGACAAAGGAGCCTAAATTGGGGCTGGATTTGGTATTGCCCTCATGCTGGGTGGTGGGGGAAGGGAGAGCTGAATCATGGTTGTGTTAATACACATATGGGTCTGATTCCAAAGGCAGAAGTTTAATCTCACTCACCTTTGGAAAACTAAGCTAGTGTCTTTAGACCCACATTCCCTGATATATGGGTATGACCCTGTTCAATATGATCCCACATAGCTCATGCAACTTGAACCCCATGTAAATACTCCAAAACCACAATTGATTGGAATTCTCAGGGAAGGAGGTGTTCTAGGTCATTGAATTTTCTGGTCAACTCAGAACTGAGGAGAAAAATCCTTCCTATTTCAATCCTCATGATCAAAAGTGTTTATAAATACACTAGTCCATTTTTCTGATTTATTCAATACAGCATAGACAATATAATTTAATCTTTATTTGATGATTCAGATACTTATGGTCCCTAAGGTCATATTTTTTGGAGATCAGTTACTTTGGGGCAATGACAATGAAGTCAGAAGTGAAGAAATAGAAGCAAGCTGTACTTATATTAGGTTACAGTCTATGAGTTTAGCATAAATTCATCACTGATAGATAATTATTTTCCTGTCATTTACTTATTTCTTCTGAAATTCAAAGGTTAAATAAATTCTGATTAATGGATGATTCTGATTATTTGAGAATTTGAATGTTTACACTAGTTCTGTGTAGTTTTTGCTGGGGGAGGAAAGGACCTTTCATCTTGATCTGAGAAAGAGCCTGGTTCTAACTGGCTTCTTGGTTCATATAGTTACATAACTATCACAAAACCCATTAAAAAATAAAGTGACACAACATAAATTAATCAGAAACCAATCTAAACTTACGTCTCCAGACTTAAGTTGTTGTTGCTGTTGTTGTTGCTGCTGTTTTGGTAAAACAAGGCTGTTTTTATACAGTGGAAGCACCACTTAAATTCGAAAGACACCAAAAGTTATATCTGCTTCAGTTCAAGAGGAAAAGACCTTTTAGTAACCTCCATAGAAAGTTTTTTCACTCAACTCCTCCTGAACTGTGCAGCCCTGAAGTAATGAAAGATAAATCAGGCCCAAATCACTGTCCACAAAGACCAAGAATGAGCAGCAAGACTAACCACAGCAATGGTGACTTCAAGTGCCAGCAGGCACAGAAAGGCCTTACACCAGCAGTTTCTTATGCCCCTATTCTCCAAAGGTTGTGTTTTTCCTGGCAAGAGAGGAGGAGAGGAGGTGCATTTCCTAACTTGTCAATGGCCTTATGCTTCCTGAGTGAGAAGAGCCCCAGCGAACTCACAGGGCCTTCTCCTTTCTGTCAGCTCCATATTTGCCAACAAGCTAGTGTTTATGGCTTCTCATGTTTGCTAACAAATATCCTCACCGTAAGCAATTCCAACTTGACATATTCCTCCCTGATGGTTATCCAGCATTCTGTGCCAGGCAGGATGGCTGGGGAGAAAAGCAAGGAGCATAGAAAACTACAGGGGAAGAAAGGGAAGGAGAAAAAGGGCACCAGGCAAAGAGAAGCTTGTCATGTACAATCAAACAATTGATTCATGTCAACAAGACTAAACCTATGCTCATTTCCCAGCCTTTCTTACGTATTTTTAGTAGAGTTTTGCCAAGTATAAGGCCAAAAAAAAAAAAAAAATCACATTGCCACTTGATTCTGCCCATATGCTATTCACAAAGTCTTTAAGTAATACCTGCCTTATTCGTTTGTTTGATACAAACATTATGTGCAAATACTATTTTTCCATTTAAAAGTAAGATGAATCAGAAGTAAATTTAATTTTTGACCTAACGCTCTAATCTGTATCAATGTGCACCCACCAGGACCTAAACTTTCAGCAGGTCAATAAAATGATCCCTCTGTCTAAAAGTTGAAAGTCTTTTTGATTTCTAGATCTTATCCAAGTAGTCAGCTACTTAGGACTTTAATGACAGAACTTTGGAAAGACAAGGAACAAGGAGACGCAGCCAAGAGAAGAATGTAGAGTTTCAGACATTCTGTGTATACTAATAGTGATACTTCAACCACTAAGATTTCCATTCCATTGATAATAATTTCTTTCAGATTGCTCCATGGTGCTGCTAATTAAAGCCAGCAAATACACACCAAGACAAGCCAAAAGCGGAAATGACCTCCCTTCACCCACGTCAGTATGTCAAGATGGTGGTAGATGGTCAGAATGAATAAACACATAGTTGCTGATGCTCTAATTCCATGATCAGGAAAATATTCAGCTAAAATGCTGGACAGGAATTTGTAGAGTATTTGTTAAATACTGTTTCTAAAATATGTTCTAAAATCAGATTTAGACATCAATAGTAGGATCTCTGAGTTCAGTGGGCCACTGTTTTTGATCCTTTTAAAATGTTTGCTTAGTCAGAAAGGGTTAAATGCAAGTTCTTTAGCAGTAGAAAATTTATTAGGAATAAAGAATATCCTTCAATGACAGGCATGAAATAAAAAGATGAGCTAAAATGAGCACAATTAAAAAAAGAAGATTGATATTCTTTCAAGCTATTGTAAATTTTAACTAAATTTATAATTAAACTGTAAGTTTAAACTATATTTAAGAAACAACAGACCCACATTTTGGTCTTAATTTATGACAAAAGCAGAATAGTTGTGGCTAAGTGAAAAGAAACCTTTTAAAACTATTTTCAGGATAAAGTGTGAAGCCATGACTATGTACGTGGATATATCTTAAAAACATAGTCCTAAGAGAAATTCTGTAAGGAACCGAATAAGATCTATAGCAGAATATCATTTATCTAAATGGAAAATACACGTACACAAAGTATTAATAAGCATTTAATAGCAGTATAATCAAAATAGAATCCTATATAGTGAGCACATTAGAATAGCTACTTTTGGGAGCTGGGGAGACAAGTATGAGTGGATAACAGAGATAAAGGGAATAAATGTCTAGAAACTAAAGCCCGCATAAATCAATGATGGCACTATGCTATGAGGTAAGAGATATGATTTTACCAACCTTCTGTACTCCAGTGCAAAAATTAGAATAATCAATAGAACTTATGTATAAATGTAACAAAGTTAAAAACTCCAGGGATAATAAGAAAAATAATGGTTAATTAGTTCAACATGAAATGCAATCATATTAGGCCAATGATTACCATCCTGCCTGACACTAAGAAATTTGTTGGAAAAAAATCTGCTCTTTTTTCATGATTTGTCTCATTGATTTTAATCCCAAAATGAGTGACTAAAACCAAATCTTGGTTTTGATATCCTCCAGTGCAAGACCATCCCCAAGTATATGTGGAAAGGAGGGTACACATTTGAAATAGTAAGACTAGGAAAACTTGGGGATGAATTGTATATAAAGTAAAAGGTGAAATCAAGGATGACACACAGGTTTCTAACTTAGGAAACCGAGTGGATAAGGATCCTATCGAGTGAGAAGAGAAACATTGGTGGAGAGGGGAAGTGGGGTTGCTGAGAATTAAACATCTCTATATTCAGTGCATTAGTGATTTTTATATAGCCATACCTCATAGCCTCCCCCAATGCATGCCAAAGGTCAAGTAAGGTAAAGCATTTCTATAAGGACTCAAAAACTCTCAGATGATCTGGTTTGATACAGAGGCAAAAGGCAGAATATTTAGAATATCCTCCCTGAATATTATTTCTCACAACTGAGGCTTTGTTGAGTACAGAACAACAAAGAATTGGAGGCCGTATTATTTAACCAGGTTCTTAAAAGTCAATCATCCATGTTAGACAACCATCTCAGTACCAGAAGGCACCAATATGTATCCCACCTCACGTTCTATTTTACAATGTGAAATAGAACTTCTCCACCAAGAAGTGGAGTCTATGCTTCCTCACTTTGAACCCGATGGACCTTCATAACTGCTTCAACCAACAGACTATGTTGAAAAGGACAATGACTTCCCAGGCTTGGTCACGAAAGATGATATGGTTTCTACTGTGCCTTTCTCTCTCCTAGGACACATACCTTGGAACCTCACAGCAACCATTCATGAAGACTGTCTATCATAAGGCTGCCATACTGGAAAAATAAAATGAAGAGACTACACAGAGAAATGTCTGAGGATCCCCCATTATTCCAGCCCCAAGCTGTTGGAGTTCTTAATCCTCACAACCTAACATACAAGTGAAGAAGCCTTAGAGAGGTCTTTGGGTCTTGGCACAATTTTACTGCAACTTCATGAGACAATCAAGCCAAAATTGCCTGGTTCAGCCACTTCTGAATTCCTAACTGCAGAAGTCATCTGAGATATTTTTACACATAATTTGTTTCCACATCTTTGCAATAAAATGCGGTATATGTATACTGTGGAGTTCTACCCAGCCACAAAAAACAATGGTGATATAGCACCTCTTATATTATCCTGGATAGAGCTGGAACTCATTCTACTGAGTGAAGTATCCCAAGAATGGAAAAACAAGCACCATATGTACTCACCATCAAATTGGTATTAATTGATTAACACTGAAGTTCACATACAGTAATAACATTCATCACCTGTCGGGCAAATGGGAGGGGGAGGAGGGGATGAGTATATACACACCTAAATGGGTGTGGTGCATACCGTCTGGGGGATAGACACGCTTGAAGCTCTGACTCAGGTGGGGCAAGGGCAATACACGTAACCTAAACATTTGTACTCCCATAATATGCCAAAATTAAAAAAAAAATTCCGTTGTTTTAAACTACTAAAGTTTGGGATGACCTTTTACACAACAATAGATAACTGATGTAGCAGTCTTTTGTGGATATTGAAGAATTAACCAGGATGTGTCCCTGAATAGACAGGTACCCATCTACATACAGAGGGAAAATTTGGAAGTAAGCTTTAGAATTAGATTAAGATATGCACTTATTTGTTTTTGTTGCTATTGTTATTTGCTGACATTTACTTACTGCTTCCTACATACCAGGCACTATTATTCCCAACGACCCATTGAAGAGTATGTTATTTTATTGCCACTTTGTATTTCAGGAAACTACAGCACAGTTAAGTATTAATAACTCCTGAAGTTCAAAAACTGGCCATCAAAGGAGCATCTTCCAGTACTGGAGTCTGGTTCCAGGCCCATGTTTCTAACCATCATGCTCTACTGCTTTGGGTACCTTTCATGTTTGAGCTCAATTCTTCACCCTTTGGGGCTAATGATAAAACTGAAATGAAATTATAAAAATACAAACCTGACTAAATAAGCCTACTGAAAATTGTCACCCTAATGATGTTCCTTTGTGGACCCAAGCAAAACCATCTGTGATGGATGTTCTGATCTCCTAGACCAACAGTCTAGCTAGAGATTTCAAAAGTTCAATATACAATGAAACTTAACAGACTAATATTAAGTCAGAACAATTACCTTGACTCATAGCAAAGGCCTCTAAAAGAGAATATCATTAAGAGGCATAGGCACAAACTGAGACCAGAAGCCCTATGACAACTGCGTTAAATCTCATTCTAACACAATGTAACAAATACTGGGTGTTCAAGAAATGCTAATATTGACATAAAGAATGTTATCCTAACTAAAACAAAGAGAATGGAAGAAGAATCAAGGAAAAATATTTAATCTTTATCTCAATCCATGGAAAGCATGTATTTAAATCAACCACTTTAGAATGAAAATACTGGCAGGAATTCAACATAGCTCATTATGTCTCCAGAGGCATCATTACACTGTGTTTTCTTTTTTAAAAAAATCACACTTAAACACTTTCTCTCTTATAAACTGTTAAGAAGTATCACTGTATTACTGTTTCCTAATGAAGTAAGAAGTCTCAGCACGTGTGTGGCTAGTTGTGGGTGGGATTGGAGTGGGAAGTCCTCATCCAAATGTGCACCATCATGACCATCCAAGGCACCTCTCACAAGGACGTGTTCTATGGCCACATGGTGGGTGCCATATTTTGGCTCTCTCATTGTCATACACATAATTTGCCAGTAGTCCATAAAGTATTAATCTAGTTCATAAAAGCTAAGAGACTTTTTTAATATTTGGCATGAGTTGTTTAAATATGAATTCTAAATGCAGTATAAAATGACTGAAGCATAATTTCCCCAAAGCTAAATTTTAAATTACATTTCCCTAAGGCTCAGTAACATTGCATGCAACACTGCTGGTTGAGTCCTAGAAACATCTTTTTAAGATTCAACAGTAGAATCAAATTCCTGGCTGTATGTCCCTAGGCAAAACCAATGCCAATAAATGGACAGGGCCATTTCCAGCATGGTGGGACTTGAGAAAAACCAAGCAGGAAGAAAGAACTAGGCAGAGATTGACTATAGTTCATGTCTACCACATTAGAAAATGACGATCATTGGAAAAAGAACAGGATTCTCAATAATTCTACTCCTGAGTAGTGTTCAGAAATACCATAAATGACCCCTGGAATGCTCATTCTTATCTCCCAACTTGAACTGCCACTTTTGTGGGGGAAGGTTTCCCAAATGTATGCCCACACCACTTCTTTGCAGCCTCCTTTAAATCCCCTACCCCAGTTCTACATGCTACTTTTCTTCTCTGTCCCTACCTCACTGGCAACTTTCACCTCTAACTTATTTCCAAAGTTGCTCTTTTATATGTTTATATGGTGACCTAAAATTCACATAAAATTGAAGCAGGGTGTTAACATTTACCTAAAAATAAAATATTCCAGGGAGACAGCTGAATGCACTTCAAATTCAACACACCTTATTCTCACTCATTCTTTCACCAAAATATATCTCCTGAATTTTTTATTGATATTAATGATACCGCACTTCATTCTCTCAAGCTAGAAAAGTACAAGTGAACATCTCCTTCCATTGCTATAAGGGAAAAACAAAATACAACAAGCCTCATTAATTCTTTCTTTAAACTATCTTTTGCATCTGTTCTTCCTTTCCATTTTCACTCCCATTCCACCTGTTCAGACATTTATTTTGTCATGCCTGGACTATTTCAGTAACCACCTAAGCTAATCTTCCTAAATCACCTCATACACTTTGTCCCTCCCTCATTCTAAATATTTAATGGATCGCTATTGCCTCCAAATTATAGTTCAAATCCCTTTGCTGGGCATCTGAGTCTCTATCTGCCTTCTACCTACCTTTCAATCTATGACCTTACCAAGTAGAACTGGAACTCTTACACACTGCTGGTGGGAATGTAGAATTGTACAACCACTTAGAAAAACAGTTTGGTAGTTTTTAAAAAATTTAAACATTCTCATACCATGTGATCTAGCCATTCCATTCCTAAATGTTTCCCCAAGAGAAGTCAAAGTATAGGTCCATACAAAGATTTTTAAATGAAGTTTTGGATTTAAAATACTGCCTTGACTGTTCCAATGTTATGGTTATTCTGCTAGAGTAAATTTAGCTGAGTCTAGACATTATATTTAAATAATAAAATGCACTTAGTCATACTCTCAGAATTTGACTTTGCTTAGATCCAAATAATAAAGTAATCCCTACTAAGTATTTATTATCTACATGATGAGGTACAAAGAAGTTTGTAATAAGCCCAAGGTCACGAGCATAAAAAGTGACTAAATACAATTCGAACCAATGCCTGTCAGATTATGTCATGATATTCCTAATTATTTCATCATGCTTTTACTTTTATTAGCTGTATTTTGGATAACAAAATTCAGATTATAGCCTTTCAGTGGCCAATCATTAAGTTATTTGTATTAATTAACTCATTTAATGTTACATCTCACTTAACACAGAGTACTTTCTCCTGGGAAGTGGGCCTCAAGATGCTTTGAGTTCTTAAAATATTTATTGTCCAATAGATTTGGTAAAAATTTTCCCTTCACTGGAAACTTCTTCAGGGAAAGTGAGGGAAGACTGAGAGTCATCTGCTATTTTGTATTTTCCCTTTAGAACTTAAGAGTAACTAGTTTGGTAGCACTGACAATGCCCCTTGTTTACCTAATTTGCTGTCAAAATGTTTATCTGACTTTTCTTCCAACAAGGCCATGTAGATTTAATTAGGAGAGATGGCCAACCACCCTTTAAACAATAAGAAGGCAGATAAGAGGATATTGTCAATCCACATAATTAGATACCAAATTGTTGCTTTAGAAACTTGTGCTGCAATCAGAGCTTTTTCTTCACAAATTCAGTGTCCAAGTGAAACACAGTACTGAGGCCACTTCAACTACAAAATACAATTGCAAGTGGAAATACCAATATGCATAAACTCTATATTTATAATCTCATCATACAATTAGATCAATAATACATGATCTTTTCTAAACCCTATTTAAAAGACTAGGCATATCTTTTAAACCTTTGAAGAGTAATAAATGATTTTTTAGTTAAGCTATACCTTAGCAATTAATGCAGAGGCTTATTACGTACTTGACCAACAACAATTATAGTATTACTCCCAAATTGTTATGATTTGTAATTGTAATAGCACTTATAATGCATTAATTATGTAACAAGCACTATTTAAGCACTTTGTGTCAGTTAGAGCACATGTTATCTTTACAATCCCATAAGATAAGTACCAATCATGGGATACAATGCACAAAGGGCTAAAGTTGCACAGCCAGTAAGTGGTGGTATCAACAGCATGATTAGCATTGTTAATAACAATGACGTGCTCAAATATGGACTTAGATCTCAAAATAAAATTTAAAAATTTAATTTCAAACAGATGCCTCATTTAATCCCTCAAGAATGTGCAAAAGTTCTCACCATATCTTTCTTAAAATATAGATACCTCATGTTTTTATCAAAATAAGGAGAATAGCTTCATGAATTCAAAACATAGCTACCTTCTTAAGAAGGTATATAACTCAAACTTTGCAGCTGTCAAGATACACACACACACACACACACATACACACACACATATATATATATCCTTGGCACTATTTGCTATTATAAAATAAAATAAGAAGCAAATAAAAGATGAAGAGGGCACTTCCAACCTTAGAAGACATTAGAATAGCATATAAAGTAGAATGACACTTAAACTATTTTGACTTTTTGTGTGCTCTAATGGATATTTGCATTTTAAATACTTTCAAAATCACATTAACTTTATAAAACTCTATTTTCTCCACTTCCAAATCTTTCTTTCCCAACTTTAAACCAATCCACTCAAGGTCTTTGGGGATTGCCAATTTGGATCATCCTCTAGCTTTCAAAATTGGCAGCTGGGATCAATCAGTTCATAAAATCCAACCTGTCAGCTAAAACCAGTCACATTTCTTAAGCAAAACAATCTGTTAAACAGCTTAGGTCTTAAATCCATGAAAAACATTTGCAAAAACACATTTTATGCTTGCTCTTCCTAAGTTCTAAGGCTACAGATGTTACAGAAACCACCATTGTGGAAACTCTCCCAGCCATCTCTTATCCTTCTCCCAAAATTTGAAGGTATCTTCTCCACAGGTAGCAATAGACCGTCTTCTGAGAGGTATGGGTGGAAATAGATTTCCTCAATGTGAGATGAATCCTTGCTTCACTCTGGGCAGTTACATAATAGTTTTTATCTGCTGTGCAATTGATAGAATTCATCATAAGCCAATGTCAGCACAATGCAGTTAAACTAGCTTCCTGTACTGGCTCTGTCCCTAACAACAACAAAAAAATTATATATAATTGTATAGATTTCAAAGCTTTCTAAATGATATTAGACAAGGCACTTTTTAAGCTTCAGTCTCCTTCTCAGTTAAATGAGAGGGCTGGAATGACCAAATTTCAAATTTCTAATTCCACAATTCCATAAATTCTGCTTCTTCCTACTGCTTCACTTGCAAGGAAGCCTAGTTCATCATTATTGCCAACTCTTGAAATTACCCAGGACCATGCTGGGTTGGTCCCCACAAAGCATCATAACATAAATAATGATGGGTTAGATAAACCTATTTGCAAACTTCATCACACTTAACAAAGTGTAGGAAGGCTACAAGAGAGATAAATGTTGGTATTCCCCATGGAATCTCCATTTGATTATTGTTAGTTTTAAATAGCATCATTTCTCAACACCTCATGCCATCAATATCAAAGTAGGGAAATACACATCAGGCAACTGATGACTCTTGTAACAGAGGAAATGGCCTGAAAAAATGGCAAAAATGTTTTACATCTCTTTAAAACATCCCTCACTCCTTCTAAACACTCCATCCTCCACTCTCTCTAAAAGGAGAACTAGGCCTTGCATCCCTGTCTCAGGCCAGCAGTTTCAGGGGAATGTCTTTTGTTCTTTGTGCTACAGGAGATGGCCTGAGCTAGGGAGGTCCTTTGGCAGAGGTCACAAGATTGTCTTAGGCAGAGATGGAGTGATTAGAATCATCAACTGTAGCTGAACAGCAATTGCCTGAAGCTGAGAACCCACACTTTCAAAGCTCTGTATTCTATGGCATTTTTAGACAGTAGTCTCCATCCTCCTCATTTGCCAGCAAATTAATAAACTCCTCAAACCACTCGTCCTTGTTCTTCTGATGCGGCCTCAGGGACAATTGCCAAGCTTTCGGTAACAGATTTGGCTCCAGGCAAACATCAATCACTGATGATGCCTCTTCCTCCCCTCAAGCCAGGACCACCCTTAGAATCCTCAACTCAAACTCCAGACAGCCACCACCAATTATTCAGAATTGGCAATAGTGAAAGAATACATTTAAGATTGTGACCATACATTAATTAGCCCCAATCCAAACCCAACCGTTGTCTATACATCTCTAATTGGGTATGTCCTGAAACATAGTCATTCTCTCCCCACAAAGCATCTCCCTCCCTATGTATATCCCCAGTTTGATAAATGACAATTCCAATGATCCACACCTGCAAATAAGATACTGTTTTCCCTCAATCTCACATCTAATCAATCATTAAGTGCTGCAAATTTTACTTCCTATTTTCAAATTCATTCTCTTCATTCTAACTAACACTTCCCTAGTCTAACACCTTATCATTTTTCTTGTAAAATACTGAAATAGTTTTTTTAACTAAGTTACCTTGCCAGAGGTCTTGTAAATACCCTATTTCCCCATTTTAAACCCCCCAGTGAATCCTAATGCATATGAGCATAACAACCTCAGTTTATCCAAACATCCTATGTGACAGCTCAGGGTTCCATAAACAAGTGAAAGCTGGCATGGCCTTTTTTGGCTCAGCCTTGGAAGTAATAATATATCAATCACTTACACCACGCTCTACTGGACAAAACAGTCACAAGCCCACTCAGATTCAAGGGACACTTTGGGAGGGGGATGTGTCAAAGAATTTGCAAATACCTACCTTTCTCTTTCATATGTTATTTATAGAAAAATTCCCCATTTAGAACAGTTCCCCATTTAGGCCCTTGCACATACCACTTTCCCAGCATGGGATACTCTCCTTCTCCTCCCTGTAAAACCCCTACTCATTCCTCTAGTATCATCTAAATACTGCCTCTACTGTGAGAACTTCCTTGACAGTGCCAAGTGAACATGAACTCCTTGTAAGCTCCAGTAAGCTCTCACCTCCTAGACCAGTGCCTCTCAAGGATACAAATCACCTGGGATCTTACTGGAATTCAGACTCATTACTAGGTCTATGGTGGAGCCAAAGATTCTGTATTTCTTATAAGTTCCCAGATTATAACAATGCTATGGGTCCAACCACGCTGTGAGGAGCAAGAGCCCACTCAAAAAGCTTACTCAAATTGCTGGCCCAGGGCAGAGCACTTCAGCCAAGGAGAGGAGTGTGTCAGAGGGGCAGGCTGCAGAGCATGCATCTGGGAGAACTGCCAGAGTGGGATGGGAAAAGTTGCAGTAGGCTCATAAGAGCAGGCAGATTGTTAAAATGTGTGTATTTCTGACACATAGACAAAGAGGGAAATTTGGGGTACAAGCCAATAACCGAAAAACCAAAGAAACCAAGGCAATAGCTATCAAAGGTTTTAAGTGAAGGGTGGGAAGCAGAACATAGGGGAATCCTAGAGTTGATAAAAAGGTGTACGTAAAAGCTTTTTGTAGGTTAGCAATAGGGAGAGAGCCATTAGGGCACTAGGCTAAGATTAACATTTTCTGAAATATTTACCCACACTTCCACCGGGGCAATCGTCTTTTTCTATTGGATATTTTATTTGCATGTCTACATCTAAATTATACCTATCATAAGCTTCCTGAGAGCATAGACTATTCTGATTTACAAAAGAATGGTATTTGAGAGCATATGTATGCTTTCTGGGTTCATATCTTAACTCTGTGGCTACCTGATCTGTGACCTTAGGGAAATCATTTAAAATTTTTTGTGCTTCAGGTTTTTTAAGCATAAAATAGGGGATAATAATAATAATAATGTCTGCACTTAGAATTGTTGAGAGGATTAAGAGATAATATATGTAAAAGTACTTAGCCTGGAATATAGTAAGCCTTAAATCTGTGTTTGATATTATTATAGGGAGCATGATGTCTAGGAGTTTGGGATCAGATCAAACTACCAGAGAAAAATCTCCACCTCTCTGATTTACTAGCTATACGATCTTGGATATGGTACTTAACTCCTCCAAGCCTCAGTTATTTCAACTATAAAATTGAGATGCTAATAGTGCCTATCTAATAGTATTATTAAGAGAATTGAGATTATCCACCCCTGATATATGGAATAACTTTTCCGTGAATATTAGTTACAATTATTATCATCATCCTCAGAGTCAGACACACGTTCTGGCACATAGCAGGCTTCCCATAAATATTTTTTTGAATGACTAAATAAATCAATGTGGATATTGTTAACATTAATCTCAGCAATTTCATTTTCAAGATACTGCCATGTATTTAGGAAAAAAGTCTTCTTAGGACTATGCAAGTAGAAAGTCAAGTAGAAACACTGGGCCCCCTCTGTCTCCTTGAATGTAATAGAACAGCTTCACTTTCATCTTTTTTAATATGTTAAGCTTCCACTTAAGTTTCACTTGAAAAATTGTTTCCACCACTAAGGAATAAAGAATCACATCATATTTTCCATAGCTATGTCTTCTCCTGCAGATCAGAAGAGATATAAATAACACAGCATCCAAAGTCTGATTATTCAGGGGACTATACATGCTAATGAGTAAAAGTATCTAAACAACAATAAAAAGTAAATGAAAGGCAGCTATCTTACCATCCATCTACCATTCCCTATTCACATGCTGCCTGAGAACCTAAGAATGGAGTTGGCTGTAACAAATATGACACTGACCAGCCTGTCAGGATTAACACAGTGCTACTGCAACAGCAAAAGAATTAATAGGAAGAACAGGCTTAGTTCCAACACACATGGTGGGAAACCTCTTGCTGACAGAAAGATACAGGATAGGATTCATCTCAGCATTCCACTAAACATTTAAAGTCAAAACCACAACTCAACTGCACCCCAAAGAATTTGAGAATTTGGAAGATATTTGATTATAATATTTTACAATAAGTGTCTGGACTAAAATCCTAAAAGGGTTACATATTCTCCCCACTAGTGTTTGTTAAAGAAATGCATTTTTGGTGGTATAAGCATGCTTTCCTTTACTTCCTATTTATGTTGTTAGACATGGAATAAATTCTAACACATTTTATTTCATAAATTTATATAATCTTTCTCCTGTCTTCTATGGGATTTGGGAGTGTCACAAAATTTTAAATTCCGGGAGGAAAATTTTCCACAATTTCTTTCACATGCAATTCAATGCTCCTCTTTCTGAGAATTAGCACCAGGCAGGCACTCCAGACACTCCTCAGGAGAGGCCATGCACATTTCCATGGCTACATATTGTAGATATTTCCATCTTAATAAAAATCCTCCCCACTGGTTTGTTTTCTTGTGGGTTCAAATACACAGTGGCCTTTATTTAAGTAATGAGACCCATCTATGCAGATGGAGATCACAGAAATCAAATAATGGGACTAACCATATTTGGCATAATATTGAGCAAGAGAAAATAATAATTACCAATGAATTTCAGCTTTATTTTCTCAAATGGTGGCATTGAAAAAAAGATCTACCCTTTTCAAGTAGGAGTTGAGGCTCACTATTGATATTGCAATAGATGAGGAAATGTGGGTTACATTAAAAGGTGGCATTTGGCAATGGGCCATGAAATACCTAATTCTGCCCCTCTACAGCCACCCCTTAATGGAAAATTCCTAAAGAACTATGGCCAGGGCCAAGGAACCCTTTGTTACTGAAAGACACCTTGGTCCTCAAACCTCATTACAGAATTCTAGTGAGATGGCCCACACCTATGGAGGAACACAATTTCCCAGGCAGATCTAAGAAAGCAAACTTTAATGCAAAGCCCAGAACCATATGCAAAATCTCAAATCTACCCATCTAAGGGAAGAGCCTTCCTTTGTGAGGTAAAATAAGCCAAGAGGAAAAAGTGTCAGGGAGTTTCTTCCTAATCTCCAGAGTGTGCTTTCATATGCTACACACCCAGAGCTGTCTCTGGTATGAGAGAATGGGACAGATTCAAAGGAAGTCACTTCCAGACATACCCTACCTTTTCCCATGAGAAAAGAGAGAAAATTCTTTTCCTATATGGGCTGCCATTTTGGTCAATTCAGAGCAGTGCTCTCTTCTCTTGAGTGGGGAATGTGGTGTGCTGCTGATGGGATAACTCTTGGGGTGAGGGCAGAAAAGCGCTCTAGGCTGCCTTGGAGATACAAAGAGCTGGTAAAATCTATCTAAATCAACTATATCCAACTTTGTATGGGGGAAGAAAGAACAAGTTATCTTCATATCCCAGTAAAAATCTAACAGTACCTGGTAGAAAATCATAGAAATTTCATGAATACAAACTGTCTGAGGAGTGGCTCAGTTTCCATGAAGTCCTCTAGAGCTGAGAGGGCACGTCTGAATCTGGTGTGTATCCCCTATAGACACAAAATGGAGCTATGGGGGAAATATGGGGGATAGAAGAGAACATGTATCCTAGGTCCTCACTCAGTGGCTTCTGCCTCAGAAAAAATAAATGTCTCACAGCGTAAAATAAATACCTTTCAGAGTTTCTCACTCATTACTATACTTCCTTCCTATAGCCCAAAATTATCATTTTATGAAACTCATTCCCACTGTTGAACAATTAATGGAATATTTTTGCTTATACATACTATTTCTTTCTTCTGGGGCAGACAAAGATGATGCAAATGGTTGATAAGGGTGATCAGCATAGCTCACCCATGCCGCATGGTCCAGAGATTGTATGTTCATGTTTAGGCAATACCATTACCAACACTGCTGAAATCCTCATGATAACTGGTTCATTGTGTGTTGGTACTAACACAATGAGTTTCTCCAAAAACTTTTATCAATATTCATTAGTTGGGGAAAACATTTCAATGACGGAAGTATATTACTTCTAATTTAATGTGAGTTATAGGGTCCAAAAACTAGTCACTTAGGCCTCCTCCAAGGCAAACCAGTCACGATAAATACCATAAAAAACACAACTGATATTTACTGGGATCTTTCTATGCACCAATCCTTTTAGAGACACTTTGTATGTATTATGTCATTGAAACCACACAACAATCCAGTGAATTGGGTACTATTTTATCCCCATTTCACATATGAGAAAACTTAGATGTGGATTTAAACCAAGCCCAGATGATTTCACATGTGTGCATTTAGCCAGTATATTACCCTGCATTCACTGTAACTTGAGGTCTGAAACAAAGAAAAGCAACATTTATTTTTTGTTATCCTGTCTTTTTGGTGGGGAGGATGAATGAGCAACATTTTCAGATTTTTCTTCCCACTGCCTCACATCTGTGCCAATCAAGTAGCACATCCTTATTGGAGGTTCCATCCACCTGACCAACAAGAGAAAGGTATTTTGTACAGATTCATTTCCCTTCCTAATACATCAACAATTTAAATTTCTGCTTTAAAGCCCAGTTGCATGGTCCATCTGTTCAAGCTGGCTCCTATCCTGATTCATGGTGGCTATAGGAGGGAGGTAAGAAAATCCACTTGCTCGGGAAGAACCAAGCAATGTTTTATTAATTAAATTTGCATCACTGTTGTAAATACGCCCAGAGGCCAGGGTGATGAGTGCATTTTATAAATCAAATAAATGAATAATAACTTCTAGAGGTTGCTAAATGTAAAACGTTTGAAGAACAGAAACCAGATGAATCCAAACTGTGGCCGAGGGTTACCCTTGCTAATTAAAACATACACTGAAAACATTAACCTGATTCATAACCTAAATAAAACTCCATTTCTGCATGGCTTTCCATTTTTACAATTTTTTTATTACAACAGAAGGTAACCACATGAAAGTCATTCTTAATGAACTCAATATTTTTTAACTTTCTGAAATAAAGAGACAAAAAAGAAGAAAAATGAAGGGAAACATAAAAATGCCATATTTATAATGATTTATCTGCACATACCACATCTCAATCATTTGGCCTTTCCATTTCTCTTGTCTTTAGAGACTGCCTTAAAAATTCAGAAACTCTTTCTGTAAAAAAGAAAGAATAGGAAGTAAGGAAAAAAAAAAAAGAGAGAAGGAGGGAGGGTGGGAAGGAGGAAGGGAAGTAGGGAGGGAGGAAATAAAGAAAAGAAATGGAAAAGAAAAGAAAAAAGAACAGGAGATATTTCAGATATCTGTAAGAACCAATACATAGGAACTAATATACATATAATAAAATGCAAGGTTCAGGGTCACCTACCTTTGAACCTTAGCTGAGAATGAATTGCTTATACTTACGATTCAAAATATCAAAAAATATAACGTCAATTAAAATTTGGGCATGTGCAGCTGCAATTTACTACAGACTTTTCAGCACATTACTGTCATTTCCAACTTTGAGGTTATTTGTGCTGTTTTTAGCATCAGTTACTGTCACGTGAATTAGGCTAATGGCATTCTGCTAGGCATTGTGTGCTCACCAGAGCATAGATCTGGTTTTAAAGAAATAAGATCTATTTGTTTCCAAGCCAACAGTTACACCTGTTAATGTAAACAGAAGGTCTGAAATTAAGAATAATTAGCCTAAATTTATATTCCTTGAAATCAATGGAAAACCCAAGAATAAAAAGTATATTCTTTTTTTCCTTACTGATCTTCTAAAATAAGGAAAGAAAAGAGGGAAAGAAAGAACGAAATGTACAACCTAAGGGCACACACAGATATCAGTCTCCTTAACTTTTGGGATAGGGGCAGCCATCCACTTCAGCTTTGGGTCTTTAGTAGCGTTGTCTTTTTACCCTAGAGTGGCATAGAGATATTATGATTTTACATGTGTTCCATGACATAAAATATGTAAGAAACATTGATCAAAGGACTAGTAAGTTTTCACTGGATATATTAGCTCCTCAAATTTAGTCATCTCATGAATCCCCCTAAATTTCCTTAAGAAAAATTTAGATTTTTAAAATATTCATTCTCTATTATAACTAAATTATATGCACATCCTCTTCCTTAGCCACAATGTGATTAAACCCTTAAAGAAGCTTCTGTCACTCAGCCTAATTTCTTATTAGTAAAAATGCATCATCAAGCATTGGGGAAAATGTAATATTTTAGTTGGTGAATGTCAACCATTCTGACGTCATTTTCTATATTATATGTAAAAAAAAACAAGTCTGCTTGGTTAAAAGAGATCTTTCTAAACACTCTTATGTGCTGGCTGGCCCTGGAGTGGAGGATGAGAGGGTTGGGGAATAAGAACTCAGCCTCCTTTGCATAAGTTAGTTTGGCCAGCCTGACACAAATATGTCCTCTGAACAAAGGCACATGGCATCTGTTATCCTGGAACTGATCGTGAAGGCACCACAGCCACTGTCTTCCACATAATTGTCAGTGTGCCAGTAAACTCTAACTTCCACATTATTATTAGACAGATTCCCACCAATCCTCCTTACAGCACAGAGTACCCGGGTTGGAGACAGGACTTCCATAAGGCATTGCAGAGTTGCTGGAATTCTACAAGAATATTCCAGAAAAACAAATACAACCCCCAAATCATAAGTTCTTTAGTTTTTGTAATAAGAACTGTAGAATTCAGAAAAGGAAATTCTTTAAAAAAGTGAAGTTTTTGGCATAGTCTCACTAATTTAAAAATTTATAATATAAAAAAGAAAAAGCAGAAACATTGATTTTTACATAAATGCGAAACATATATTTCAGCTTTCCCTACCATTAATAGATTTTTTTTTCTCTTAAGAAAATAATTTAGTAGGGTATTGTTTAGTAGTATATTTGCACATAAAGGAAGAATAACAATGTCTAGAGAGAATGATCATCAATAAACTTTTAAAATTCATGCTACAAGCCAAGTAACGACTAGAGAATTTGGTGTTTGTTTGCTTGTTTGTCACAAGTTTTATTGAACATAACCAGACCACATGTTCACAAATGATGCCCTCAAAAAGAAAGTAAAGATAGAAACCAGTGGAATTTTTCACTGAATATTTACAAATTAGTTCAGACATATCTGGGACATTATAATGTAACTAACTAAATGCATGTGACTGATAATACACTCTGGTTTGTCAGATCTGGTGGTTTTGCCATACAGATGACTACAATGAACCCATTTTACTCTATAATTTTTTTTTATTTCAGAATATTACAAGGGTACAAATGTTTTGGTTACATGAATTGCTTTTGTACAGTTTGAGTCAAAGTTTTAAGTGCACCCAGAACCCAGATAGTGTCCATTGTACTCATTAGGTGTGAATTTACCCGTCTCCTCCTCCCCTCTCCCAACTGCTTGGTTTCCACTGAGTTTTACTTCCATATGTGCACATGAGTGCTGATCAATTAGTTCCAATTTAGTAGTGAGTACATGTGGTGTTTGTTTTTCCATTCTTGTGATACTTCACTTAGAAGAATGGTCTCCAGTTCCATCCAGGTTGTTACAAAAGGTATTGGTTCACCATTTTTTATGGCTGAGTACTATTCCATGGTATACATATACCACACGTGATTAATCCACTCATATTGATGGGCACTTCAGTTGATTCCACATCTTTCCAATAGTGAATTGTGCTGCTATAAACATTTGAGTGCAAGTGTCCTTTTGATAAAATCACTTTTTTTCCTTTGGGTAAATCCCCAATAGTGGGATGGCTAGATCAAATGGTAGGTCTACTTTTAGTTCTTTGAGGTATGTCCATACTACTTTCCATAGAAGTTGTACTACTTTGCAGTCCCACCAACATTGTATAAGTGTTCCTTTCTCTATGCATCCACACCAGCATCTGTTGTTTTGGGACATTTTGATAAAAGCCATTCTCACTAGAGTTAAGTGAGATCTCATCCTAGTTTCGATTTACATTTCCCTGATGATTAGAGATGTTGAGCATTTTTTCATATGTTTATTGGCCATTAGTCTATCTTCTTTTGAAAAGCTTCTGTTCATGTCCTTTGCCCACTTTTTAATGGGTTTGTTTGTTTTCTTTCTTTTTTTGCTTTTATTTATTCAGGATATTATGGGGCGGGGAGGTACAAACATTTTGGTTACATGTAATGTGTTTGCCCCACCCAAGCCAGGGCTACAAATGTGTCCCTCCACCATACAGTGCATTCCACTTCCATTAGTTGTGGGTTTACGTTCCTCCCACCCTCCCCCAACTGGCACCCAATGAGTATTACTACCATGTGAACACCTTAGTGTTGGTCAGTTAGTACCAATTCAATGTTTTGTTCCTGATTCACTTGAGTTCTTTGTAGATTCTGGTTTAGCCCTTTATCAGATATATAGTATGCAAATATTTTCTCCTATCTATAAGTTGTCTATTTGCTGTGTTGATTGTTTCCTTGGCTGTACAGAAGCTTTTTAATTTGATCAGGTCCCATTTATTTCTTTTCGTTGTTGCTGTGATTGCCTTTGGGGTCGTCGTCATAAATTCTTTGCCTAAACCAATATCTATAAGAGTTTTTCCAACATTTTCTTCTAGAATTCTTATGGATTCATGTCTTAGGTTTAAGTCTGTTGTCCATCATGAATTAATTTTGGTGAGTGGTGAGAGGTGCAGATCCTGTTTCAGTCTTCTAAATGTGGCTATCTAATTTTGTCAGCACCATTTATTGAATAGGGATTCTTTTCCCAAGTGTACGTTTTTGTTGGCTTTGTCAAAGATAAGGTGGCAATACGAGGATGGTTTATATCTAGGTTCTCTGTTCTGATCCATTGGTCAATGTCTCTGTTCTTGTGCCAGTGCCATGCTGTTTGGTTACTATAGCCTTGTAGCTTAAAGTCTGGTAAATGGATACCTCCTTATTTGTTCTTTTTGCTTAAGGTTGCTTTGGCTATTTGGGGTCTTTTCTGGTTCCATATGAAGCACAGAATTATTTTTTCTAGATCTGTGAAAAATGACATTGGTATTTTAATGGGGATTGCATTGAATCTGTAAATCACTTTGGGTAGTATAGACATTTTAACAATGTTAACTCTGTCAATCCATGAGCATGATAAGTTTTTCCATTTCTTTACATCCTCTGCAATTTCCTTCTTCAGTGTTTTGTAGTTCTCCCTATAGAGGTCTTTCACCTCCTTGGCTAAATATATTCCTAGGTATTTATTAGCTTTGTTGCTATTGTGAAAAGTATTGAGTCTTTGATTTGATTCTCAGCTTGACTGTTGTTTGGTGTATAAGGAATGCTACTGATTTTTGTACGTTGATTTTGTAACCTGAGAATAATTTTTATCTTATCTATTTAGTACTTAGGTTGCTCTCCTAAAACCTCTCAGCCTTAGCTTAAGGTTTGATTTTCAAATTTAGTAATAAGCTAGTATGAGCCCAATACAAATATATCTCAAATAAGAGACCAACATTTCACTGGGTTTTCTTTGATGTTGTATTGAACTGTGCATGTCTTCTGGCAGAGTGGATGAAGGCTAGTGATATGAGGTATCCACTCAAAGACACATGTTTATAATTATAGCCTTCAAAATAAAGAGAGGATACATAACCATATCCCTGGGGGTATAAAAATTACACCATTAGAGAAGCATGGCCAGAGGCCAATGGTTTGTAATGGTATACCTAATGAACAGTGTATTTTCATCTCCAAATATGCATTCTATTTATAATAATATAAAGCTATTTTTAGATGAACAGAAAAATTAGGCATACCTGGAAAAGCTACATAACTAAAGGCTTAAGAGTATTAAATTGATGGAGTGAACTAGTGTCTGGCACAAGGAGAGGCAAGCTTTGATGAGGGTGTGCTGGGAAAAGGTGCTTGCATATACCACAAGCAAAATTACACCCTGCTCTGTAGGAGGGAGCACAGGATTTGGGAGATGAGGTCTGTACATTACACTCTGAATTCTTACCAAATATAAGCTTCAGAATCAATAAGCAAACTCTTCCAGTGACCTGAATAATAGGCAATTTCCAAGTTTTAAGGGCAACATGGTAGTGTAAATTCTATGATGTCAAGGGCAGTGACAGAGAGAGGGGTGAACTCCACATTAAATTCTGAGCTCATAAAATTTGGAAGAAACTTAAGGGCTGCCACATGTCCTGGCTCTTGTTCAATTCCCTTGCCTGCACTGAATCAGGAGGGAGAACAGTGAAAATTGATCTCCATGAGGGTCACCAGCCGAATGCCTGATCTGTGGGCACCAATAATGGTATCCACTGGTGCATCTTGGCTAGCTGTGAAGTATGAAGAATATAAAAGTGATTATAAGGAAAAGAGACAAACAAGAGAATCTCACAAGGCACCTTAGCTACACTGAAACACTGGAACCTGAGCGAGGCTGGTAATTGCCATATGTTATTCATTGTTCCATAAAACCAATGAGAAAATGGTATGATGAGCAACCTTACAGTTTAGAAAGGAAAGAGGAAGAATGTTCTGGAAATGGGTATTTCATAGGTAATGATGCCTGCTGCAGTTCAGTGGATGTTTATAACTTTTCAAGGTGTCACCTAACAAGCCCATCAAAAGTATCAGTGTCCTGATTTGATCATTACACAATGTATATATGAATGGAAACATCATACCATACCCCATAATTATGTACAATTACTATGTGTCAGTGAAAAACAAAACTTTTTTTTTAAAGTATCATTTGTTCTTAATTTTACAGTTAAAGTCATTAGTTATAATTCTTGCCAATGTATCATGTGAACCAAGAAAAGAACATCACAGGCCTTCAATTGTAAGTGCTTATGAATTCCTTCTCATTATCATTGTTAATCCATTCATTTTTAAAAGCTGCCTTGGTTGTGAACTGACAGTTTACTTCACATTTAGCCAGAGACAAAAGAGTTCAAAAAGACATGGAAAAAGAAAACTAAAATTTTGAAAAACAGAATACAAGGTGAAAAGTCACTTAGTAAATTAGTATAAAATGTTAAAATTCAACTACTTGGCCATAAAAAAAAATAAAATCCTGTCATTTGCAGCAGCATGAATAGAACTGGAGGTCATTATGTTAAATGAAATAAGCCAGGCTCATAAAGACAAATATCCACATGTTCTAACTAATATGTGGGAGCTAAAAAAAAGTTGATCTTATGGAGGTTGAGAGTAGAATGATAGATACCAGAGACTGGGAAGGGGATGGGGATAAAAAGAGGTTGGTTAATGGGTACAAACATAAAGTTGGATAGAAGAAATAAGTTCTAGTGTTCAATAGCACAGTAGGGTCACTATAGTTAACAATAATTTATAGTATATTTCAAAATAGCTAAAAGAGAAGATTCAAAATGTTCCCAACACAAAAAAATGATAAATATTTGAGGTGACGAATATCCTAAATACCCTGACTTAATCAATACACATTCTATACATGTATCAAAATAGCACAGGTTCCCCATAAATATATACAAACAGTATGTATCAATAAAAAAATAATGAATCTTTAAAATGTTAAGATTCATTATCTCCACAATGTATTTTAATGCTATGAAGCGAACTGTGTATCTTAATAGAGCAAGCACAAGGAAAACCAAAAAGAAGAGGATTTTCTGTACTTTTTGAAAGGGCTTTGGGACTTTCAAAAAGTGTAGGTAATGGTAATATGTTCAAAGGCACCTAACCTTGGGCATAGGAAGACTTTCTGACCTTAAGATTGATGAGGCAATGGTGTGTGTTGCTAGGAAGAACTGTGAAGTCTCCACTGAAACAGAATTTTATTGATAAGCTATAACCCAACAGTCCGAGATTGTTTAGATGGCAACATATTCTGGGCCAAAAAGGAGACACCAGATACAAATATCAGTTCAATCTCTATCATTCTACAAGTGTAAAGTCATAATGTTATAATTTGCTTCACAGTTATTTTTTTCCATAATTGCTTCAAAGGTTAGAGAATCACAGAATTATAGCATGTTAAACCTGAATCTTCAAAGATCTTCTAATCTTCTCCCACATTTTATAGATAATCAATGTTACATTATGTAGCATTAATACATAACTGAAATAATAAAAAGATATAAGCAGAGAAATCTAAATCTACTCCCAACTTCTACAATCCCAGTTAAATTGATGGGCAGACAAACCATCTTACATTTGAGTTTAGTTTGACGCTGTGCCCATAACTTTCAGATTCAATCTGTTCAAACTTCACTGCTGTGTAAGACAGAGGTACATCATCATACAATTGGATTCTTTAATTGAACAGATTATTGAAGTGCTTATTAATAGAATTTTATGCATCACATCAAAACAAAAATGCAAAAATTGATATATTTTTACTCCTCTCATTTGAGTTCTCATTGTTTCCAAAATAGATTTTGAAATCATATTTCCTTATAATCACTCTAAAAATCCCCAGTGTTAGTGGCAGGAAATTAAAAAAAAACTTTAGAAAAAAACGTTTTGCTTGTTTACCATTGAAAAATAAATAAATTGATTCAAATTGTTAAAAAACTGAATGAAGCAGCTGCTTATTTTTGCTCAGTCATGGAAACAGTTCTGAAAATAGGGTCTTATTGAGTATCTTACCCAGTTGTTTGGAAGGTAGGTAGATAAGAATCACCTTCTGTTAATTAGGAGTTGACCAAGCTGGGAAATTACACAGAAGATCTAGGTTGCCCCCCTTGCAATTAGCAGAAGTCATCTGTTTTATAAGGGTCTGAAAAAAAACAAATAGAACCCAATGTAGCTTTGGCCCTAGAAGGACTTATATAAATCCTGGTGGTGTGAAAGGAGAGAGGCCTCCTGGCCACTGGTCAGTGAGAATCCCTTTTATGTATCATAAGCCTTAACCAGTAGCACTGGGGTATGCTCAAGCATATGCACAGATGAAACCAGTGTCCATTCCTGGATCTCGAATAATCAGTCCCAAGTCTTCTCAGGTCAGCATGCTCATCCGTGCATAGTGAAGGTTTTAGAAATTGTGCTCCTAATCCATCTCTTTTTAAGGAAACCAGGGTCAACTAAAGAAAAGAAAATATTTGGTATATTTTATTAAGGGATATGATAGTACCCTAAGTTTCTATTGTATTAAAGACTATTATATCAAAATATTGACCCTCAGCACCGTAAAGATTCTCAGGATCTAGGTGAAATGGTGAGACTGAAACAGAAAGGGGATGAAAGTGGTATCTCCAAATTAGTAAGCAAGAATGGAGGTTCTTTATAGCCATTTCTATCAATCTTTCATAGTAAAACTTTGGAAAATTTGAATCCAAAACAGAAAAACAAACAGAAAAAAGGGAATATGCAGAAAACATAAATAGATAATTACACACATTAAGATAGAATAGAGATACCCACTTCCACTAAGCCACACAAATACACATTCCATCTCATGTTAACGTAGCACCATATTATAAAACTTACATTACACTAAACTGTGCTGCAAGCGAGGTTCTCAGGCAAGGACCATGTTCTTTTCATTTGCATATTCAAAGCCTACATCAGAATTAAGCACAGTGCCTGACAAACTTGTCGATGCTCAGTGATACTGGTTAAACTGGAAAATCTCCCTTCATATCTTTTTATTCAGCAGAAGACATAAGTTTAGGATAAGACACAATAGCATTCAATATAATGGTGGATGAGAGAAATATAAGCAGATCATCAAATACATTGTTAATATACATATTCTAAGAGGAGTTCATGGTAAAACTTTTGGAAATTCTATTGTTATTGGATTTGTAATTCGGTGTCTAGATTTTGGTGTTCCAGAGAGAAATAAATCAGTAAGAGAAGATTAACTAGAAATTTGGCCAGTTGTTTTCACAGTTACCTGTATCACATTTCCTTTACACAGGAAGAGCAGTGACCTCTGAAAATGTTTAGCCCTTGGCAGAATGGAAATTGACATAGCCAACTTTATAGAAGTAATCAAATCTCAGTTCAGAAAAATCTTTCGTGACTGAAACCTCCCACCTTCCCCTTTACAAAACATTTTTCCTATATGTCTTTGGGGTAACCTGGCACTGAGCGTTTACCATGTGGCAGGCACTGTTCTGAGCATTTTACAACAGATACAACATTAATGTATTCAATCCTCTAACATAGAGAAATAACCTTCTGCAAAGTTACACGGCTAGCGAGGAGCAGATGTGGGACTTGAGCCCAGTCAAGCTGGCTCCAGAACCAAGATCTTAATCATTATACTATACAAGGCAGCCCCCTCACTTCGGATTTGGTGTGCAAGTTAATTCAGCATGTAAACTCCCCCTCAGGGCTATGCTTCCCTGCTGTGGGTTACCTCCTATTTCCCCCTTTCCTGGGCTGGTGTCTGTGCACAAAGAGAACACTACACAGCACCAGGCAGTAAAGGAAAGGGTTCTCATTCTCTAGATCTTCATTGGCCTCAGCTGTGTCATCTTAACCTGCTTTGTCTTTGGGTGTTTGCTTCTGATCCCTCTGTTTTCCTGCTGATGTAACCAGGTTACCCATTTTCTTAGGACAAGTGCTAGCATCTGATATATTTTAGTCCTTGCCAGGGTTTCTAATTTTGATGTCTACCACATTCTGTGTCCTTCAAACTTGACCTCAGTATCTTCCAGTTCATCAGAGCTCTCAGCCTTCTTTGACTTCCACTAGGACTGCAGTCCCCAACCACAGGCCACAGACAGGTACTGGTCTGTGGCCTGTTGGGAACCTGGCTGCACAGCAGGAAGTGAGCAGACAGCGAGCAAGCAAAGCTTCATTTGTATTTACAGCTGCTCCCCATCACTTGCATCACTGCCTGAGCTCTGCCTCCTGTCATATCAGTGGCAGCATTAGATTCTCATAGGAGCGTGAACTCTACTGTAAACCATGCATGCAAGGGATCTAGGTTACACACTTCTTATGAGAATCTAATGCTTGATGATCTGAGGTGGAGCTGAGGCGGTGATGCTAGCAATGGGGAGTAGCTGCAAATACAGGTTACCATTAGCAGAGAGGTTTGACTGCCCAATAAATGTAATGGGCTTGAATCATCCTGAAACCATCCTCCTGCCCCAGTCTTTGGAACAACTGTCTTCCGTGAAATAAGTTCCTGGTGCCAAAAAGGTTGGGGACCACTGCACTAGGACATGCATGAACTTCTGTGTCTCCCATTTGCTATTCTTGACTACAGAAAGCTGGGATGTACCTCTAGTTATATTTATACACACCTAAGTCATAGATTATACATTTTAAATCTGTTACACCGGGTGGTGAGTATTGTATAGTGACTTGACTATTATATACTTATACATATATAAACTATTATATGTTCTCTATTATATGTCAGTATGCAAAACCATGAGGCAGCACAAGGTATGAGAATGCAGAAGTCATGAGTCAAATGAAACAAAGAGGAGAGCGAGAAAGGCAATTGAAAGCAGAGTACATCTCTGGAGGCAGGTGGGGAGACAGCAATAGGGAGCTGAATTATAGGTGGGCAGATTGCCCAAGTTTCTGAAATATCATTGGTTTCCTTGTGATTTTCCCTGTGCTGAATGTTCAGTTGCTGACAGCTTCCTTACATCCATGTATATCCTTACAATAAACCCCCATTTACAAAAAGAACCAAGAGGCATTTCTGCATATCCTACAATCTAAAAGTTCTGATTAACACTTACGGAGCAAACTTTTGCACAATAGATAATTAATATTATTTTCAGCATTGCTAAAAGTACAAACTTGGGTTTGTAATATCCCTCTCCCTGACTATATCAGGTAATATGTCTGGTAAGTCTTTGGCAATGCTATATTTATGTTTTATCAGCGCAGATACAAAAATAGATTTTATACCAAAATAAATCTTTTGAATATTCTATAAGCAGTTTACAGTTAACCAAATAGTTAATATTTTCTGTAACTTTATGCTTAATATACCAGGTTCTTTAAAACCTCTAAACATGGATATAAGAAATTACATTTTTTCATATTTTAATATTTAATACAAAGATTATAAAAAAGAAAATGTTTAAAATTTACTTTAGCAGAACTCTAAATTGACAGCTCCCAAAAGGTGCCCATAAAAGGAGAAGGAGGATTTGATGAAAAATGAGAGATCATATCTGCAAAAATGACTCCTGGATGACTCATTCAAAAAATGAATAGCCTTGTGTGAAATGTCTCACAAACCTATTTCCTTCCAAGAGCAGTTAGAAGCTGGACACGAGGTGCACAGATCAGGTCTCTGGGAGTCATACAACTAACTCCTCATTTGAGCAAAAACCAATTGAGGCTTTTGAGTCCACAAACCTGAATCCTGAAAGGTATAGTCTTTAGGTTTAGGAAGAGAACTTTTCCCCAGGATCTCAACTGAATTTCCCTTCTATACCATGATTTCCAAAAAAAATAGTAATAGAATACATATATATGTACATATACTGTACAATATATCAGTAATAATAGAATACAAAAGTAATATAAATACTACTATATTAATTTACAATATATTATTAACAATGTAATATTAATAATAGAAAATACACACACTCACACACACACACACACACACACACACACATATATATATATATATATTTATGCATTCTGGGTTAGGTGCTGATAGTAACACTGTCCAGGGATCATTTAGGAGAGACTAGGCACCTCTATATTCTCAATTAGTCCATCTCAAACAAACATACAATCTGAGTTAAAATAAGTATGCTTGCTCTGTCAACACAGCTGCAAAATAATCTCTTGGGGGTCCCTCTTCCAACCACATTTTGGCCCCTAGTCTCCTATTTAGAAATTCCAAAGCTGCCATTGGGCACTAAAATAACAGATGCTAGGATCCCACTTTACAAATGAGGATGGAGACTCAGAGAGATTAAGTAATTTCATATATCAGAAATACAGTAAATGATATAGCTAGCCTTCTAGCCCAGATTACTGAGTTCAAAGTCATTCCTCTTTGTAACTATTTCCCTTTGCCATCCAAGCCACTATGTTAAACAAACAACTTTGAACAGTAGATATGAGCATTTGGGAAAATGAAGATGGAGAGAACATTTTTATTTGAAACTTCCAACTCTAAATCACACGAGAACAGGAAATATGTTTTATTTACCACTATATACTTAGCTCCCAGTGTAGTACTGACTGTGTGGCTGGTATTCAGTATGTAGTTGCTGGATAAATGAAAATGAATTAATTAGGTGATAGTTATTCTTAATGACACCATCTATTCTACTAATGAGTATATTTTAAAACTGGTTTTACAGAACATCTCATCTTTTAAGTTAAGTTTGAAAACTATTTTACAATAATTGTTTTAAGGTATACAGATTTTGTCAAATTGTCTTCTATTCAGAGAACCCTTTAACTTCAATGTTCCATGGTTTTGGAGTGACAATATATGTTACTTTTCCATAGCAGTGATAGGATTTGTTCTTCCTAATTTAAAGGTAGTATTTTTTCAACCAAAAATAAATGAGGGAAAAAACAACCCTCAAAAAAAATATAAAGTTGTCCACTTCTATAGAAAAAATATAGCAAAAACCACAAATAAGTATCAAATAATGCTATGTTTGAAACTTCATAGTCATTAAAAGTTATGTAAGTCTAGTCATGTGAAATTATATTATTTATTTTATAAAAAATGAGCCCAATTTTTAGTTTATTATAACATCATTACCCTTAGAAGTTACCCAGAAAAAGCTTCCCTTGGTGATGAACAAGCTCCCCTAAAGTTCTAAATTCTAAAATGTAGTTCTTTTTGGTACTTTGTAGAAAAGAAAAAATATACGCTTAACTGTATTAAAATGGAAAACATGTAATCTTTACAAATTCATATAACTCAAAATCAAGTAAATCGAGTAAACATTTTTCAAACTTTTCCCTAAGAAAGTACTAAAGTAAGGCTAAGTATCAATCATGAATCCAATTTTTTAATTATAACTAAATGAATATCTAGGTAACAGCTTCAATAATTCTGTCTTTAGAATGCAATTTTCTTCCAAAGAATGCAAAGAGATTTCAAAACAACGTTCATTCATACAATTTATGTTCATTAAATCATAACAAAAACAAAAAAACAAAATCATATCAAAGTTTGTTATATGAAACTTACAAATAACAAAAGCAAGTATTTATTATAAAATTAACGTCCAAAACTCAATTTCCATTTATTCAAAGTAACACTTGATTGATTTGTAAGCAATAGAAACCATGTATAAGGCATAACTAATCACTATTATAATATTATTTTTAAAATCTGGATCCATGTCTCATTTTTCCCACTATTATCCAAACCAGAAAAGAACTCTGTTTAGGTTTTGATTTTTCTTCATTTTCTGGCCATAACCTTTCTTCACCCTGATCTTTTTTTCCTTTTTGGATGCCTTGCACCTCCTAATATGTCATTTAAACTATCCATTACATTACCTGTTAGCCAATAACTCCAATAATAAGAAAATTCTTCCAAGATAGTAATATATAATGTTACATTTTTAGATAGTTTTACATAGTTTTCATTCCTCATATAAGGCAAATCCTTTCCTGAATGTTGATTTCTTACAGAGAAAAAAAAAGTACTAGCTCAAGCAAAATAAAAATTTTTCAGTTTCTATAGGAGGTTTGGTTGCATGCATACCCTTAATGTTCTTCTCAACATTACCAGGACTTTTAACAAGAATTTGCCATGGTACACAATCTACAGTGTTATCATCATGTATTAGAGAGACAACAGTCATTTTGGAGAAAGAGCTGTAAAGTGGTCCCACAAAAAGAGAACAGAGCTTGATTATAGACATAATATATTAAAGTTTCAAGGGCTTTGTCCAATCGAGGGGCATCTTCCCTCTCGATATAACTACCCACTCAGCACCTCCAAAGGACAACTCATTGAATTCATCAATCAGACAGGAAGATGATAAACTCAAAAACCTCCTTGAAGTTTCCAAACTCACAGTCTACATGCTATATAGGAATGTCCTTTACATTTTGAGGTAGAGAACCATAAAGTAAATTAACAACTTACTGTTTCCTAGGCAAATTACTCATGTTCTTATTGGCACCACAAAAGAGTGTAGCTTAGGCCTTATATTTGACATTTTCAAGTAGTAAGAATGCAAAAAGCGAAGGAGCCGAGATGGCAAACTAGAGACACAGCTTGTCAGACAGTCCTGGAAGAAGAGTAGAGGGTTGGACTGAGGACAACAGAGAACAATTACTGCTTGGATGTGGACCACAGGAACAGACAGCAGAGGAGTCCAGGGACCCCACCAAGAGGTACTGTGAAGCTGAGAGAGAGGAGGATAGATAAGAGAAAACGGTGGCAGGAACCAAATCCAGGAAGGCCTGGAGCACAGTGAACGGGTAAGAGGGTCCCCCTCCGCGACCCGGTTGCCTCAGGCCAGCAGTGGGACACAGGGCTCCCATCCTGCCGGGGAGTTCCACGAGGGACTAGAAAGCTGGCATCCCTGCATCGGGAGGCCTCCTCCTCTGCACTTCCCAGCTTCCTGGCATCTCAGAAAGTAATTCTGGCTCAAGCCAGCTAGTAGGCGCAGCCCCACACTCCCCACAGCAACCGACAAAGTTCTCTGCACTGGAAGACTCGTCTACCGCAACAGGGACGTATTTCCAGATGAACTGCCTCTGAGAGCAAAGCCACAGCAGCGGCTTAGATAGGCAGGCAGGACCAGTGTCCCTAGGACATGAGAGCAACGCAGGGAGACCACAGTTCCCCCCACACACACACCATAGCGGCCCGCTAGAGTCCTCAGTACTAAGAGGCCTGCTTTTCAGCACGTAGGGCGTTCTGGCCCCAGCCGGCGGGACAGCCAGAGTTTGCTATCTTCCTGCTCACAGGCATTTGTGGTGCCTTCACCTACCGACAGCTCATACAGGTGGGCTGAACCTGGTGCCCCCCGCCTTGGTGAGAGCACGGCAGGGAGATGTAGGGGAGAGGTCGAGGTTGCAGGCTGGGGAGAAAGGGAGAACCCTTGCGGCCATATTCAATGGGAGGCTGTGGAGGAGCACAGAGGAGCAGGGGTGTTGTGAGTTTTGCCCTGCCCTATCCCGGTCTGGAGAATCACCATACTGGAGAAGGCTGCAGCACTGGGACTGAATTAGCATAGGCCCAGGTTCCCATAGCAACCTAATGCCTTGAGTGCTGCAGGCTGAGCGGGAGCAGCAGCCCCTCCCCACACTCACCTCAATAAGGAGTGCAGCTTGATCCAAGAGTCTCTTGAGTGGCCACTACTCCCCAGGTGGGAGCATGCCCCTAGTGGAGACCTCTGCGGATAGAGAGGCCCCCCCCTTGCCTTGGGGACTAGCGGTGGAAAAGGGCTGCACAACTGGGGATCCCCCTACCTGCCAGCATCAGGCAGACACACAAGCCAGTGGGTCAGACACATGAACTGTGGGGTAGCTCCAGAGCCAGTCTTGGCCAGAGAGGGAATGCACATGGACCGATCAGAGGGGAAAATGCTGTGGAGTTCTAGGGAACAGGCAGGAAGGGCGCATGCCCCACCCCACAGAGGAACCAGGCTAGTAGATAGGAAAGGAAAAAGCCTGGCTAGGGGCCTTAGCGATCACAGAATTAGGCCCCTCCCATCAGGAGCAGCTCTCTGGGCTTGGAGAGATAGCCCTGAACTCCATTAAGAGTTTATTGTTTGCCATAGCAAGAGCACTTTTAAGGAAGTGTCTACTCAAAGGAACAAAAGACATTCTATAAAAAGACATCCACACGCGAATGTTTATAGCAGCACGACTCACAATTGCAAAGATGTGGAATCAACCCAAGTGCCCATGGATACATGAGTGGATTAATAAAATGGTGGTATATGTACACCATGGAGCACTACGCAGCCATAAAAAAATTGGGCTGCAGCCAATTCTTCTAAGTGAAATTTCACAAAAATGGAAAAACAAACACCACTTATACTCACCATTAAATTGGTACTAATCAATCAACACTAATGTGCACATATGGGAAGTAACATTCTTAGGGTGTTGGGTAGGAGGGAGGAGGAAGGAGGGAATGGGTATGGGTAAATTCACACCTAACAGATGCGGCGCACGCTGTCTGGGCAATGGGCATGGCTGTGGCTCTGACTTGGGTGGTACAAAGGCAATTCATGTAACCAAAGCATTTGTAGCCCCGTAATATTCTGAAACTAAAAAATAAATGGTGAACTAGTATCTTTTGTAATAACCTGGATGGAACTGGAGGCCATTCTTCTTAGTGAAGTATCACAAGAATGGAAAAACAAACACATGTACTCACTACTAAATTGGAACTAATTGATCAACACTTACACACACATGTGGGAGTAAAACTCAAGGGAAATCAAGTAGGTAAGAGGGGGGAGGAGGGGAATGGGTAAATTCACACCTAACGGGTATAGTGCAAACTAACTGGGTGAAGGCCACATTTATAACTTTGATTCAAACTGTACAAAAGCAAATTACATAACCAAAATGTGTGCACCCCCATAAAATTCTGAAATATAAAAAGAAAAAAAGGAATCCAAAAAGGGTATAGATAATTCTCTAACCCAAGGAAATATTCAGAACCTTTTTTTGTGTACTCATATCTCAGAACCACTAGAGCTTTAAAGAACATTCTTGGCAATATCAACCACTATCAGGCCCAACTTGAGTAAAATTTTTTTTGCAAGTAGAGGTGATATGAAATTATGGGCCTGGGTAAAAATAGTAGGAAATTATTCTCTCTTTGAAATTTTTCTCTTTTCAAAATTTTTCTTGCAGATTTACCATAAATATCACAAAAAATCTTGTCCTCTTTGCTGTCCTGGCCATACCACTTCTCTACAAAATTTGTTCCAACTTCCTACCATCAGGATTTATTATATTTCACTGAGAAGTTAAGAAAGCCAATGTTAGTATAAAGAATACATTTAGTAAATCTATTCTTTTTATTAAGAATGTTTATTTTGGCCATGATTTTCTCTGCAATCCACCCCAATACTATTCTGTTCATTATCTGTCAAACAAGAAACAACCCTAGGATTTTGCAGTCTCCATATGACTTCATCCATTCCTCCAGGACTCACAAGAGAGATGATTTGCCTGGTGGTCTTTTGGCCCAGCACCTAAATAGTAATCTCACACTTACAGAATTACCAAGGAAAGGATGATACTTGGCACGTAAGTAGATAAAGTGGGATGTTAGAAGTTTTTAAGTATAATTAATCACAGCTCTTGACCTAAGGGTTCCACCCAATTTGTGACATAGACATAGAGTGTGAAGGAGATAAAACATTACTCATCCAAAAACAGGACTTGTGGTATACTTAATTCTCCCACTATGTTCCTCTAAATCATGACTTTGGAGCTATTTCTTTACCACCTGGAGAGATACAGAGGCAATGCTTGCATCTTACAAGCACCATAACCACAGCTAACAAAGGGACCATGGATGGTGGGCTTTCCCTCACAGCAATGAGAGAAAAGAGTGGAAGCTGGAAGGCGTACACCAATACTACCTCCCCCTTGGAGTGGAATGCAAGTCGCTGTAGAGAAATATGAAGATAGAAACATGTTTTCTCTCCCTTACAAATAAGGACAATCAGCAGTAAGAAAATATTTTAATTTTTTCCAGTAACCTGGTTGAACACTTTGATACCAAACTCAAGCTCAGACTTAATATGCAGTACATCTTGTTGCCCAACATGCGATTCTGTACTACACATAGATTTTTGTGAAGTGATATTGCAACTTTTACACAATGTGAACTGTAACTGGACAGTGATATCCATTATATATAGTTAGTTTCTCTTTCTTTTTTTTTTATTTCAGGATATTATGGGGGTACAGATATTTAGGTTACGTATGTTGCCCTTGCCCCCCTCCACCCCCCAAGTCCGAGTTTCAAGTGTGTCCATCCCTTGGATGGTGTGCATCGCACTCTTTGTGTATGCATATACCCGTCCCCTCCCCCTCTCCCCCCTGTCCGACATCCAATAGATGTTATTCTTATATGTGCACTTATGTGTTGATCAGTTAATACCAATTTGATGGTGAGTACATGTGGTGCTTGTCTTTCCGATTCCTGCAGCAAGGTATTGAAAATACATTCAGAGGAGCCACCTGAATCAAAGTAGGGCTTAGGAAGATCTTGCTGTTTGGTGTCCACTTAAAATATCCCATAAGACTGATTGCGTGGGACTAATCACTTTATTTAGATGAGACAATGTAGAAAGTCAGCACAACACAGTGACTCAGAGTGTGGGTCCTGGTGCCTGATGGCCTGAGATCAAAGCCACGTGTCCCCGGTAATATCCCTTAGCCCTTCTGTCCTCAGTCCCCTGTTCAGGGACATGGAAATGTGAATAGGGCTTGCTCATTACTATGTTAGAAGGTTCAAACTCAGTAAATACAAAGCCTGGAGAAAAATGACTGGTACTCTATAAGCATTACCTACGTAAGCGTTCAATTTTTATATTTCTGGAGGGATAAGCAAGACATGTAGCACTGGTGACTTCCAGAGAGGGAACATGGAAGGTGACAGGTCAGGGGAGGAGGGACCCTCACTCTTCCACATGGGCAGGGGCCTGACTCTTTATAGCTCATGGAAAAAATCTATCTTGTGTGATGTAGGGCGGGCAGAGTAGGGGCTGTGACTCCTATTTTATGGTTGAGGGCACTGAAATTTACAGAGGTTAAGTGACTTTCTCAGAGTCACCACACTGATGACTGATGAGTCTAAGGCAGAGAATATAGTTGGTTCCCTGGGGGCAGAGATCTCTGAACACCTGAGACCACTAGATCACTCCCTGGACACAGAACCCAGAACCCTCCTCACTCCCTTTCCCACATCCTCCTTCCCCCGAGGATGCTGCGGGGAGACAGGTATGCCCAGGAGGAGGTGCCTGGCCCAAGAGAGCGGCCCAAATCTTGTCTCAACTCCTGGCTTGACATTTCATCCCTGACCCAAATGCACTACTTTCCCCCACATGCAGCCTTGTTGCGGGACCAGGAGTCCGAATTTGTGTCCATCCCCCCAGCACTTGACTCTATGAGCCATGTGGTGAGACTTCCCTGTGATAAGGTGACCTCCCTGAATGACCAGTGTCTCCTCCACTCCCAACTGACGCAGAACTCAGGACATTCCGAACCAACTGCCCACGTGACAGCTGCACAAAACATAAGCTGTGCCTTCAACTGGCCAAACTGGGAAGATGAGCAGTTACGACTGTTCAACTGAAAAACTGTCCTGTTGGGCTGGTGCTTGGGTGGGTCAACGGATAAAGCCGACAAGCTCCCAGTGTCCCTCTGACTCAAGTTCTGCCAACTGTCAGAGCAGCCGGGACTCAGGCCAGGCTGAGAGGGGGCAGTGGCTGCACCAGCTCTGAGTGTCTCCTTCCTGCTCACGTCCCTCCTCACCAACACTCAGTCCCTGCTGTGGAAACTACAGTCCTCACTCTGCAGTCTACTTAAGGGCTTCATTTCCAGAGCATCTTCCATGGAGTAGCTGGCAGGGGACGATGTTTGTGGCTCTACCCTGTTGCGTGGCCAGAAGGGGATGTCAACGCTGCTGACGCACTTCCGGGGAAGGACAGTAGATTTCCTTGAATGCAGATACTTTTCTGTATTTGAATCCTTCGTGGTCTTTTCTTATTGCATCCTCGAGGCATGTTCCTGCAAAATACGTTCCAAATAGAGATACCTGTTGACATCTTGTTTGGCAGAAGACCATGGGAAAATGTCAATAGTCTTTCCCCAGGTCATACTTCTGTTCTCCAGTGGCCTAGGGGAGCCACCCGAGTCAAAAGAGGGACACTGCAGTGTGCGTGCACTTATCTTATCCAAGGCACTGATAGCTCGGGGACATAACTCTATTGACGGGAGGCTATACAGAAAGGCAGCAGAGCACAGTGACAGAGAGCAAGGGGAGGGGCCTGATGGCCTGGGGACAGATCCTGTCACTAAATTAGCTCATGTCGGGGGAGGACAGCAGACTGCTGTCCGATTTAATCTTCCCCAAACTTGTCAAGCTCCGGGTCCTCTCTGGGCCAGGGTGAGATCTGTAGATCATGGCCTTCCCAGGTGTCACATTCCTAGGAATGTGCCACACAGACACAGGAGCAGGGACCACCAGGGAGGCAGAGGGAGGGTGGAGCGGGTGTGCAAGACCCAGGAGGCTCCTCGGTCCCAGAAAGTGACCTTGGCCCCTGACACCCCTGGAGTCGGGTCCACGGGGTACTGAGGCCTGTTTTCTGCTCTCTGATGAGGCTGTGGTGTGTCCATAGAGAGTGTCTATAAACGTCCTACAGAAGCGGATTAGCACGAGCGTTCACCTGGGCAGACTTCAGGTGATGGGTCCCCGGATGGTGAAACGGGTGCAGAAGAAAGGGAAGGTCTCCAGGACTCCGGGGAAAAAAGGCAGTGTCCCGTGCACCTGGGCCTTGTGAGGAGCAAGAGGTCTGACGACACAGGGGTGGGAGAGGTGACCCCGCCCCTCCACCCGGACCCTCGACACAATCTAGCAGGAGACCTGCACAGGGAGTACGTGCAGCTTCCTGGAGCTCTTTTCTTGCTCTGCTGATAATCGTTACTGTCGCTAACACCACCACCAAACCTTGCCTATGCCTTCTAACTAAAAGAAAATGTTGTGGTACTGAAAAATACATTTTATGGCTTAAAGAGTTTTAGTGTGAGAAGGATACAGAAAACACTGCTATTTAAAATGCAATAAAAGCCATTATATTTATTGACAAATATGAATAATAAAATAAGCACAAGTAACTTGTAATTCTTCCCCCTTAATGTATTCCAAGAAAGCACTGCATGGAATTTCCTTCCTTCATTTGTGTGTGTGCTTTTTTTGGTTTTTATACATACATGAAAAATCTATAGAACCTCGTCTTGAAACATGGTGCTCCACTGAGGCTGTGGGGACCCAGGGGGTCCCCACAGTGTCCCCTACTTGGTGCCAGATGGTCTGGGACCCCATAGTGTCCCCTACTTGGTGCCAGGACCTACTAAGTGCCACAGGCAGGCACAGCTGGGCTGGGTGGGCTGCTTGTTTGCAGGACAAGGGCCTGAGGTGCCTCTGTCCTCATACTTTCCCCAGGAGGCCTAAAACAGGGGAGGTCAGGGTGGGTCAGCCCTAATGTCTCCTCATGATTAGCTGAGGATGTTCCTGCTGCCTTTAGGGGGCAGGGTGGGCGGGGCTGGATCCTGCAGACGGAGATGCTGACACAAGGAACACAGGGATCCCCCTGGGAAGTCATGCACATGGTGGCCCATGGAGCACCCACAGCCTCTCGCCCCATGAAAGCAGCCCATGGGGGGCTCAGCTGAGCAGGCGTAGGGCCTTCCGTACAGGAAGCCCACCTGCCTGCGTGGAGTTTCGCACCGTTTTACAAGCACGTGTGCAGTCAGAGCCCAGGCCCGCCACTGCAGTGCTCCTCCCAGTCCTGTCGGTTTTCCTGCTGGTTCAAGAAGAAAGTCCTGCAATCAGTGGGGAACAA
>CAUYRB010077701.1:0-49175 GCA_963574695.1 Propithecus perrieri
TTTTTTTGAGACAGAATCTCACTGTGTTGCCCAGGCTAGAGTGCCGTGGCGTCATCTTAGCTCACAGCAACCTCAAACTCCTGGGCTCAAGCGATCCTCCTGCCTCAGCCTCCCGAGTAGCTGGGACTACAGGCATGCGCCACCACGCCCGGCTAATTTTTTCTATATACTTTTAGTTGGCCCATTAATTTCTTTCTATGTTTTTTAGTAGAGACGGGGTCTTGCTCTTGCTCAGGCTGGTCTCAAACTGCTGAGCTCAAACAATCCGCCCGCCTCGGCCTCCCAGAGAGCTAGGATTACAGGCGTGAGCCACCACGCCCGGCCTTTTTTTACTTTCTTACTGGGATTAGACTACAATAGTCATTCATTCATTCATTCTTTTATTTAACAAAAACTGTATTAAGTTCTTGGTGCCAATGTAATCAGAGAATGTGAGGTCAGAAACTCCAGATGGTGCTCTGAAGAAATCATGCCTAACATTCTGACTTTGTGTATTTATGATATTTTTAATTTACAAATGTGTTTAGTAAAATAATAATTCCATGAAAGGTATAAAGGAAAAGCCTTGAGGACTTAGCCAAAAACAATCTTAAGGTTGTTCTGGAATATACTTGAATAATACAGTATAATCATGAATATTTTACATTAACCATCTAACTTTGATATAGATATGAGTTATGACTTTAGGTCATTTGACTGAAACTGTTCAAGAGCATGTCACCTAGTCCTTGGACAATTCCATAGCCTTTATAACTGGTAAATGATACAGGAACTCAGCAAAATGCCTAAACCACTCTTCTAACAAGGAAAACTCTCTCAGGAAAATTACTGACCTATACACCAAACTATACAAATCTCTTCATAAAATATCAATGACAGTTAACACTGTCATCATTATCAGCAGCAGATAATCTCCACCAGAATTAGTCTACCTTTAGTCAACATAGCTTGGTAAACCAAAGTTTCATTGAGGTTGGGTGCTGTTTTCTCTTTCAATCTTCCCCTGTAATGGACGCCAATAATGGTGTCCATATTTCCTCCAAGAAACCACCATTCTCTAACCACTATCTATGTGGTTTGGATGGGAATGGGAGACCCATCTCACCTCCAAGCATGGTCATAGAACCCCAACCTAGTCAAGCAGAGTTTCCCATTGCCCTGGCCATTGATAGCAAATGATCCAAACCAGGAAAATTAGATTAAAATCCAGAACTTTTGCTTCCATGAAAAAAAGTCTCTTTTTACTAGAATGCTAAGTGGTTAAAATGGTCTAAGCCTGGGAATGCCATGAAAGAAACCTTAACACAATTTTGAGTCCTTGATCATACTATGCCTTAAAGTATCACTGGACTTTTTAGTTCCTTGAACAGTTAATTCATTTTTTGCTTAAGGCATTTTAAATTAGGCTTTATTTCCCTGCTGCCATTGAAAATGTCTTTATTGATACATTAATTTTGGCATGTCTTTTTGAATAATAAAGGCAGACAAAAGGGAAAGCAAGCAAGGTGAGAACAACGTTTGAAGGATCCCTGTGGCTACACTATGACTGTTTTCTAGCCCTGAACATTTTAGGCAGTCTTTCATCCAAGTCTTTCACCCATCTTGTGTGTCCCCTTCCCTTTTCTGAATTGCCATATTCGAAGGCTGGCACTCTTTAAGGCTGACACCCACCGTTAGACAGATGGAGCTGAGTGGGGCAAGGCAGAGGCCAGGCAGACCCTGCCAACTCATTTGGCCCCAGGCCCAGCCCTACTCTATAACCACCACTGCTGTCAATATCCAGCTAAGGCTGGTCTGAGTTCTTGTTACCGTCAGCTTCTCCGGGCTCCTGAAGATGACAGTGGTGTTGCTCCTCCCAGGCCTGATGCGTGCATGTGCCAATCACATCTTTGTACAGTTGGTGAGTATCCCTTGGCACTCAGGCATGCTGAAGCTGCCTCCCATCCCAGAGGCTCCTGCACCACAGGGGTTGTCAGGGAGAGTGGCTGGAACAGCTGTCATCCATCCGATTGCCAGACCGATGTGACTGGCTTTGTGGGCGTTCCCAAAGTTGTTCAGTTCACGAGCATCAACTTCCCAGAGAAAGAGGAACTATCCTTGGTTTGTCCTCCTCACCAGGAACATCTTTTATTCTGCATCCAGACGGGACCCAAAATGTACTCTGACCCTGTTACTCACTGGCTTAACCCTTCAATGGCTTTCCCAGCCTGGTACTCGAGTTCCTTCATGATCTTGACCAAGATTTTGTCTCAGCCCCAAACCTCACCATTCACAACCCACCCAAATATTGTTGCCTCCCAACAATTCCAAATTGTGCCAAGTTTTCTCCCACTAGTACCTCTTACTGCTGTTCTGACTTTTCCCATCATGTCTGCCTGGGTCTTATTTGTCCTTTAAGTGTCAACTCAGACACCACTTCATCCAGAAAAACCTTCTCTGAACACCCACCCCAAATAGGGGAGAAGAAGTAAAGTCCCCCTCCTCTGTGCTCTCACGGCCCTCTGAGTTTACCTCTAGCCTAGTACTTCTCATTCTATATTATAATTACACATTTATATATGTGCTATGGTTTGAACGTTTTTGTCCCCTCCAAAATTCATGTTGAAACTTAATTGTCAATGTGATAGTATTAAGAGGTGATTAAGTCATGAAGGGGAAGCCCTCATGGATGGAATTAGGGCCCTTATAAAAGGGCTTGAAAAAGTAGTTCACTCTCTTCCACTCTTCTGCCATTTGAGAATGCAGCATTTGTCCCCTTTTTGCCCTTCTGCCTTCACCATGTGAGGACACAGCAAGAAAATTCTCACCAGATGCTGGTGCCTTGATCTTGGACTTCCTAGCCTCTACAACAGTGAGAAAATAAATTTCTGTTCTTTATAAATGACCTAGACTCAGGTATTTTGTTACAACAGCACAAACGGACTAAGACAACATGTGGCTTCCTTTTATAGCCTGTGACCAAATTGAAGATAGGCATATAATAAGTACTTAGCTTATGTTTGTTGAATGAATAAAAATAATGGCATATGAAGAGCTGTGCTTCTCTTCTAGAATTAGAGCATAAAATGTGATGGTAAATGACTGATTCTTAGGAGGTGTCTCACTTCAGGAAAAATGTTACTGTTGTTTTTGGTTCATCCATAGGAGCTCCTGATTGAAAGTGAACGTGGATTGTGCTGGCCGGGGCATCAAGGAGCAGGAGAACTCTCACCACTGTTTCCTGCCTCTTGTGGGTAGGTCTAACAGCAAAGAATTCTCGGGTCTGGAGCATCCTATCATCACCTCTGCGTTGACCTCTACCCTAGCACTTCTCATACTATATTGTAATTACACATTTATATACATGCTCTGGTTTGAACGAAATCACTTTATCTCTGTGCCCATTCCCCAAGGAGCAGCCTACCAGGAGTGTGCACAGAGCACCAGGGAACATAGCCCTGCTTTGGCACATCAGTGGTGCCAGTGTCCCCACACTGTCCGTGACTCTGGCAGGGGTATCCAGCAGCTCCTGTGCCACCTCATGGCTATGGTAACGAGTGTCAGCAGTATTGAGGGCCTTGGGACTTCAGTGGCACCTGCAATGCTACCTTGGTTTATTGGTTTTGTCACAAATCAGAATCTCTGCCCATAGTGGCAGCATCAGCCACATTTGCGACATTCGGGCTCCCTCTTCAACACGTGTTGAAATACACAGTGGTTTTCCCTTGCCGGCAGCCTGAATGATAGAAAATTAAATACGTTAAATTAAAATTAAATAGAAAAGTAAACAATAGAAAATAGTTGGTAAAAGAGAGTATATTTTCATCACTACTTGTGCCTCCATCTAATATACCATAACAAACTGGAAGAAGCCAGAGAAATCATATTTTCTTCTGTCAATGAGACCATTTCCTCTAAACCAGTATGGCCTAAGAAAACACTACAAGTGCTAGGTACTGCATTGAAATAGAGTTCCACACCCTGAGTTCAAATCTTGGTCCTGCTCTTTATTTATTTCTCACACTCACGTTGGATAAGATTCCTCTCAGCCTCAGGGCCATCATCTGTAAAACAAGTATAATAAAGACCAACCTCCCCGTACTAATATAGGGATTAGATAAGATAACATATATCAAAGTGCTTTACAAACTGGGGTGTGTCCAGCAGCCACTCTGGAGGGCATAGTGCTCTGCACAAAGAAGGTGCTCAATAAATACGTGTTGAAATACACAGGAGCCATCACTAACACAGCACTGAAATGTTGCCAGGGTAAATTGATAGTTCCTTCCTCGCTCCTCTTCACATCATTCTCCTCAGTTTGGGTAAAGGACTGACATTCACCAGATGGTTTGCAGCTGGGTGGAAAAAATATACAGGACCTGCATCTTCATTTCAGTGAAAAAGATGCCCTTAATGTTCCGAAGCAGGAATCACACTTCCTGGATGTCTTGAGAGATTCTCACAGTCCCACAAAGCTCTCCCACGTGTACCTTGAGGAAGTTTGGGGGAAAGAAGCTGCAGGAAATGGTTAGCTGCATTTTCTCTGGGTTACTTAGTAGCATAGGGTTTTGCTAGTTATGGGTGATGAAAGTATTCACCATTGCCAAAAACTGCCAAAAAACAAACAAACAAACAAAAACAAAAACCCCACACATGGCTTCACCACCCACTGTGAACAGAAAAGGGCAGTCTTGGCTAATTGGCTGTTAACAGATGCCTTGCTAGAAGGGCCTCAGATGATGGTAGTCATGATTCAAGTAAATCAGGAATCGGCGAACTTGCTAAGCCCACCAGGTGGACAGTGAGAAGCACTGAAGGGCACTGGGTATAGCTGCAGACACAGGCCCATGAGGGGGAAGGTCTGGGGTAGACCAGAGAGTTATATCCTTCTACAGGAGGGCATGACAGTTGTCATGCAGGAAAAGGGCACAGTGTTATTAGTTCTTGGTTTTTCAAGAGAAGCCACAATCAGGTTTTACATAAAATCTTTGATTTTTTTTTTAACGTTGAATATTTTTTTTTTTTTTTTAAGAAAGGTAGACAAAGAAACCCTGCATTGGCCAAGAAAACACATCGGCAAGCAGGACTTAAATCATGGCCAACCGGTGTGCATCTTCTGACCTAGAGTTTCTCTGTCCTTCTTCAGAGTGTTCTTGCTTTGATGGGGGCATAGGCCACGCAAGCGCACACCCTGCAGCCTGGGGATGACTGGATTATGCTCTAGTTGCCAGAAAATTATGAGGTGCATTAGGACTCCAAAGAAAAAAGCAGTGATATGATAGAGCACAATTTCTTATGAAGGAGGGGCAGTAAGTATGACGAATGAGGGGTGAAGGTTTTCCTATGCAGCTCAAAGAGCACAGAAGTACACCAAACACACACACCCTAGACTAGACCGCATGGATGATATCACATGGGTAGAAACATAAGCAACAAACTCAATAGGGGAGGACTGTAGATTAATAGAAAGAGCATTGTGCTAGGAAACAGACTCCTTAGTAACTGCAAATCACCCAGCTTGGTTTCCTCGTCTGTAAAATGGTGATGAAGATAATGCACTTTATGTAAGGGAGTTTAGAGGATTCAGTGAGATATGTTTGGCATCTAGCACAGTATCTGGCATATGTATATCCCATTATTATTGTCATCATCCTTATTCAAGAAGTGAAGGCCAATGCAGGCATAAATTTTCCCTATAACACACATTCCATAGCACCTGACTCACAGAGTGTTGGATCCTCACAAACGTCATCTGTGTTGGGTTGGTTTCATGATTTTGCACATTGCTAATGAAGAAAGAGTGCAGAGCTTAGCTTGAGGGGACTGGTTTTCAGAACTCAGTTGCTCTGCTACCCCCTCCAGCTTCCCTCATTATAATTCTCCATTGGAGTGGGGGTGGAGGGTTGGTAATGTCATCTTGGGCAGCAGGGAAGCTCCTCCGTAGCAGAGCTCTTTGCTGATAATGAAGCCCTTTCCATAGCAGGAAACGCAACAGAAAAATTAGGCTATCACCGTTTTTATTGTAGTTGACATATTTCCCTTCACCATGGCCTAAGCAAGATCTCTGTAAGAACAGAGAAACAAATGCTCAATGACATTTTCCAAAGGAGTCTGCTGTGTATCTGGGGTCTGATCTGCAAACACAGCTTTAGTTGAATACATGGGGGCTACGTGTTTTCAGTTTTGAATTTGTCAGCCTGTCCACCTGTCGATTTCCATGTGCATTTACTCATACTCCCTGTCAGCCTTAAGGGCTGGTCCACTTGAGTGACTGGTATATAGATGAGCCGTCATACCATAGGCAACACATGTAAATGTCTGCAAACAAAAAATTAAGTTGACAGACAATTCCTTACTGGCCACCAGTCATGTGTATTCAAGATGAACTAACTAGCCCAATAGGCAATGTTTAATGAGTGGCTCATTTCTTACTGCCTCTTCTGGAAGATTTGGATGATTGTGCTAACAGCTATCGGAATTGTTGCTGAGAAAACATGGTTATTACGTGAAGAGAAATAACAGATTTTTTTCTGCCGACATTTTGATAAATATTGAAATCTATGCTTTATATACAAAAGACAACAAGTTACAGTTTAACATATACGTGGAGGGCTTCTTTTTGCCAATAGGTATAAACCTAGAAACCAATAAGTTGAGTTTTATCAATGAAATATAAGGGAGAATCTGGATAACTAAAAGGGATTACTTGAATTTTACTACAAAATCTCTGTCATAATGCCATAATTTTGATTACGTTATTATACATTTTACATGATACATTCGCATTGAAGCAGCTTCCACTAAAGGGCAGTTATCGTAATTTTTTTACAAAGCTAATAAAAGACACATATAAAGAGAACGCCAATATTATAGAAGATAGAAAGAAGGGCATATATTGGATACAAGGATTAATCAAATGTCTGAATTCGAGTCTTGAACTTTTTGCTCTATGCTTTCTGTTTGCTTGAGCAAAAAGCAAAACCTAGGAAGATCATAGCAGAGAAAAGAGGGGAAGCTTGCAATTTCTCAGGGATAAAAAGCTTTTATTTATTATATTGTGGTTTTATTATTTTATTTGTTATATTGTAGCATTGTTTAAACTACTATAACTATTAGATGAGCACAAAAATAAAGGGCCAATCATGGCAGTTCCTACCTACTGTGAGAATAACTCCTACCAATCATTAGTAGAGTAATCCCAGTGTGTGTATATAGACGCTATGATCACGTTCTGCCCATTTTGCTATTTCTTAGTAAACTTTTGCAATCCACAGCTTACTTTGTTGGATATGTAAATTGCCTGTTCAGTTTCAGCAATATTATTAATATATTGTGATTAATTGTGTAAGAAATATTCTTACAAAAGCATGAAAAACTGTAAGCAAAATACATTTTATAACAGTGTTAAGATATAGAATTAGAAATTGCTTAGTGTTAAACAAAATATCACCATAATCTCCTCTGTGATAATGTTTAAAGTCATTCCTTTGCCTTAGCTTCAATCTGCAGAAAGTGGAAAGAAGAAGACACATGCTTGAGTATTTGTTTGGGTGAATATTTCCTCTCTCTTGTTCTGGCCAAGGTATAATTCTGCCTGAATCCAGTCTACAATCAGCATGTATATTAGATATTCTAACTGCATCCTGTATATCTCTTATTCTTTCTTCTGTATTTTCTATCCTTTTGTCTCCTTGTGCTTCATTCTGGATATTTTCCTCTGATCTTTCAATCACTAATTCTTCATTTTTAATCTGTAGTAAATCCCATCTATTGAGTTGTTAATATTTGCTATTTTTTACTTTTAAATTTTCATTTATTTTTTAGTTTTCAATTCCCTACTGAAATTATAAACTTATCTTTTACCCCCTTGAATATATTTGGCATAGTTATTTTAAAGTCTAGATATTAATACTGCATTGCTGGGGGTCCTGTGAGTCATTTCTATTGTTTGTCACTTCTGCTGGCTTTGTTCTGTCTCATTTTATCTCCTGGGTGCCTGATTACTTTTTTATTATAGTCATTCAATTTGTAAATTGTTTGTGAAATAATTTGAGGCCAAATCTCTTCCAGAGATGGTTTACTTTCTGCCTGGTCCCTGGGGGCACTAGCAATCTAGGATTCATTTTAACCAGTTGAGTGAGGGTATTAGTTTGCTAGGGCTGCTGTAACAAAATATCACAGACCGGTAGCTTAAACAGAAATTTATTTTCTCACAATTCTGGAAGTTAGAAGTCTCAGATCAAGGTGTTGGAAGGGTTGGTTTCTTCCAAAGCCTCTCTTTGGCTCATACATGGCTATCTTCTTCCTGTGTCTTCACTTGGTCTCCCCTCTGTGTGTGTCTGTGTCCTCATCTTTTCTTCTTGTAAGGACATCAGTCATATTGGATTAGTGCTCACCATAATTACTACATTTTAACTTAATAACCCCTTTAAAATTCTCTCTCTAAATACTGTCACAGTCTGAGGTACTGGGTGTTAGGGCTTCAACATATGATTTTCAGGGGGACACAATTCAGCCCAGAGTAATGAGTAAGATGACTCGAAGCTACGGAAGTACTTGGAAGGGGGATGCTGTTTACCTCGTAGGTCAATGCTGCAGCCCTTCAGGCTTCCAACACAGAGTCAAGGAGTTCACCAGGGTTCCTGCTTTTTGGTGGCCTCTGGAATTCAAGTCTATATTCCCTTAGTTTCATGAAATTCTCAAAATGCCACTGAGGCTTATAATCTCTCTCTGCAATCAGTAAATTCCCCAAGAGGAAAAGTCCATTTTTATATTTGTTCTTTCATGGACCCTGGTCAGGTAAATATTCAGCGACATGTTGGCTCTCTGGTATCTGTGAGTAGATTTTGTAATATATTTTACTCACATTTTCTAGTTGTCCTCGGTAGAAGTCTTAGCGCATTTCTTTTTATTGTCTATTAAGAATGACAGATTCCCTTTGGAAATGTGTATGTGTTTAAACAAATAGTGTTGTGTGTATGATTTTATTAGTTTTTATTATAAAGTGTTCATTATGAAAAATTCACAGTACAGAAAGATGCTTACGTAAAAAGACAATGGCCTCTATTTCCATTCCCCACACTTCCACTAGTCCCACTCTCCAGAGGTGACAACTGTTAAGAGATTATTTCACATCCTATGTACCATTTTCAGTACACTTACATATATACATAAAATATGTGGTATATTTTCAATAAGTGGCATCAGATGTAACTTAAGTTTACTTAATATGTCTTGTCTTTCCGTGTCAGTTCATATAGATCAACCTCATTCTTTTTAATTGCTATATAGAATACTAATACAAACATACTATCATTTATTTTCCCATTGCTGTATTGATAAACATTTAGATTGTCTCCAATTTTTTGCTACTTCAGACAGTGTTGTAATGAATATCTTTGTGCATGCCTCTTCATGCACATGGGTAAATATTACCAGGAAGAAGCATGTGTGCTTTTGAGATTTTGATAAATTTTTCCCCAAAACACTTTACCAGTGTACACTCTTGGAAAAAGAATGTATGAGAATGCCTGATTCACAGTACCCTCACAAACTCCTAATTTCCCTGAATACTATGAGCATCTCTTCCTGTTACTGATGATTTTTCTTTTTCTATAAATTGCTCGCTTATGCCCTTTGGCCCTTTTACTATTTATGTTCTTTTTTTTTTCATTGTATCAGTTATTGAATATTTACAATAGCAATTTATAATATGATGCCAAAACTCCTGCCTGGTTTTAATTTTTGTGATATATTTTATAATTCAGTATTTTAAAATTTTATGTGATCAAATCTATCGATTTTTTATCCTTCTGTGCTTACGATTATCATCACCTTTGTGCATTTTCTTATTAGCCATTAGTTTTAGAACCATCAACATAAATTTCATTTTAAAATCTTGTAGGTATTGCACTCAATTTATTAGATTAATGTGGGAGAATTGTCTTCCTTAAAATATTGACTCTCTCTTTCCAGTAAAATGGTACCTTTTCATTGATTCAGATCTTCTTTTATGTCCTTCAGGAAAGATTTATAGTTCTTGATATAAGTATTACATAGTCCTTGTTGTGTTTAGTTCTACATATTTGAAAGATTTTGTTATTGTGAATGCTTCTAGATCTTTATAGGTCAATGTAATTTTTGCTTGGTTTTGTTTTCTTGTAGAGACACTTTTACAGTTCAGAAATTTTCTTCTGTCTAGTTTACTACCAATTTTATCAAAAATGGGCAATTAATTATATTAAATGCTTCTCTGCAATCTTTTGGGATATTTTTTTTCCTCTTTTAACCTGTTAATTGCATTAACAGAAATTATTTAATGCTTGACCATTCTAGCATTCCTAAGACTAAATCATTTGATAAGGATTTTTATTTTATTGTAAAACATTGTTAGATTTCATTTGTTAATATTTAGGAAGACTTTTACATCTATTTAATAAATAAAATTTATTCATTTTTTCTTTCTCTTTGCCTAGTTTTTGTATCTAAATTATACAAGCCTCATGATTGCAGTAAAAAAAATTTATCTATGTCTCTGCTACAGAACGGTTTATACAGCAATGGAATTATTGGATTATTGGAATTAATGGAATTATTGGAATTATTTATTGGATAACTTTTTGTTATTATTTTTGGTATATCTTTTCTAAACAATATGTTTGAACTATTTTTTGCCACCATATATAATACATCTCTGTTTCAATGTGGAAATTTAATTCATTCACATTTACTGTGATTGAAGATACATTGGAATCCATCCTTGGCATCTTATTTTCTTTTCTTTTTACTGTGTTTGCTTGGAGTTTTTCCTTTTTTTTTAGAATTTGCTTATCAAATTTTGTTTTATTTTTCTTTCCTGTAATGGTTTCATAATTATCTACGTACCCTTTGATCACTACTCTTTAAGTTTTATAGTGCTTATTTAAATGTATTCCTTTCTGTCAACATCTATTGTTATTTAGTAGTATTAGAACCTCCCCTTGAACAGAACAATAACATATATTTACTTCTCTTTCTCTATACCCTGCCATTCCCTTTGTTAGTTCCATATTGTTGCTTTTTTTTTAACTATACATCAACAGTTACACACTTACAACAATATAATTTTATGCTTGTTTTTTTATTGTGCAGCACTGTTTCTTTTCCCATGTATTCTTTTGGGATTGTATTTGGATAGGCAACAGCCTCAGTTACTATTTCAAGGAGCTTCTGTGAGCGGTTATGTTTTTCAGTGTGTGTTTGAGAGAGAGAATTTAACTTTTCCATTATATACAAATTTAGCTGAAGTAGAATTCTTGATTCAAAATATTTTTCTTTACAAATGTTTAAGGCATCTTTTCATTGTTTTCTAAAATGTAGAAAAGTCTGATATAAATCCATTTTTTGTGTCTTTGTAGGGGAAATATATTTTCTCCTCTGGAAGTTTTCAGGATTTTAATTATCATTGTCCTGAAACTTTTTTTTTTTAATTCATTCTATTTATCTCTTGGGGATACCTTTCTATTTAAAAGTTTACATTTTTGTGCGGCTATATAAAATCCTCTTTTATCTTTTATTAATATTAATTGATCTCTATTGTCTCTAGTGCCTCCTTCTGAAGTTGCTGTTAGGTACATATGTGTCTTTACAGCCTATCTCAAATCTCCCTCGCTCTGTCTTTTATAAGAATGTGATTGCATTTAGGGCTTACCCCAGTAATCCAGGACAAACTCTGTCTCTCAAGATCTTCAACTTACTTATATTTATTTATATCTTTGCCACATAGGATAATATTCAACTTTCTTCCCAATAAGATAATATTCACAGGTTGCAAGGATTCAGAAGTGAATTACTCTTGGCAGGAAGAGGGCATTTTTTTCAGCCTACCACAAGGTGATCCTAGTTGAAAATTAGCATACATTCCAGGTCACACTTACTTTTCTTTGTATTAAAATCCATTGGCTCATTGGATGACCTAGGGTGGCTCTTATACTCAGTTCTACACATGTTCAGTCTATAAAATTAGCATTATAGCATTTAATTGTTACCTACTTCATGGGCGTATGGAGAATAAAATGAGATGTGATACATAAAGCATTTTCTGAAAAGTATCATGGACAGAATACAGAGTCTATATTTTACATGTTAGATTCTAGAATTAGACATTGACATTATAGCCAGAGCCCTGCCACTTATTAATTTAGTGACCTTGGTCTTTTCTTTTATAAAGTGAAGGTAAGATACCTATCTTCCAAGTTTGTTGTCATAGTAAGATTTGTCCTCCTCTTTCTTCTCTGTTAAAAATTGGTTTTGTACACACACTCTGTATTGCTAAAAGATGTTAAGATGCAGATAAGCTTAGATCAGCAGTTTTTATTTCAAGCAAGAAGGACAAACACAGATAATAACTATTTAAATAATTAATAGGCTGGAACAAACCATTCACTGATGCTATGCATGGGAAATAAGAATTCTCTGCCGAGACCTAACTCGTGTCCTTGGTCAATACAATTTCCCTTCTTTGTTCCTGGGAAGATTAACAGTATTGTGCAAAAACAAAAAAAGGCCTAGTCAGGGCCTAGAAAAGTGTAGACCAGTAAATTATAGTTATTGCTACGAAAGTTATTATTATTTACTTGTATTCTAGAAGACACTACTGGCGCTATTACTTTTCATATATAAGAGCAAATGAAAGTGTGATTCAAAAGACTAATAAATAACCCTAAGTTCATTCCATGGTAGCTCTATTTCCTTTTACATCTCTGGTTAAATGGCTTCATTCATTATCAGTTCCACAGACTAGTAACGCCAAGCGTATGGAACTAACTAATAGGTGGCCTTTTACCCATGACCTCTTATATGATCACAGACTGATAATCTGATGTCAGGCAGAGGTCTCGTAAATGGGCCCTTTGACCAAAAGGAAGGCTTCATGAGGAGCTGTTCTTGGTATTTAAAATAAACTCCTACTCTACTTCCACCATTTAATTCGTGGTGTTTCCCACAGACTCATTCTTTGTATTACTCTTTTTGGGGGGAGGGTGGCCAGTTCCCTGGGGAATCTTGCACAGTCCCATGCACTCAGCTCTGTCCTGTGACCTTCAAATATGTAAGCCCAACTCAGCCTTTTATCCTCTCCCTCTTTCCCGCTTCAGGGCCCATAGCCTCAGCCTCTAGCCTTTAGGTTACTCAGGCCAGGAACCATATCTGGCTCTCCGAGGGTCCCTTTGGTGGCTGTCCCACCAGACTTAAGGAGCAGCCACTACTCCTTTTTCTGACCCTCTGAATTCAGAGCAGGGAGACGTAGAAGAATCAGGTGGGGAGGGAGGGGATGGTGGGAAGGTTCTCACTCAGCTACTGACACAAATCCTCTCTTGGACCTGGCAGATGTTTTAAAAGGACTCTAGCTCTTGGACTGCTTTTATGACCCATTGGTGACTTACTGCTGCACGTTGCTGACCACAGTTCTCTTGACCTGGCAGGGGCTCCCCTTCAGCTGGTCACCACAAGTATACTTCCATTTCTTCACCCAGTGGTTCAGCCTCAGTTTCTGTCTGTGGATCCGCCTTGTCTTCTGGCAGACACCCTTTTAGGCAGAATGTCTTTTTAAATGAACCCAGGCCAACATTTTTACCATGCACGTGGATTCCACATCTGGTCCCCAGGATCTCCGTACCATTGGCCCTCTGTCGATGGAAAATGTCCTGCTTTCCAGATTCAGCCTCTACTCTGCCTCCATGAGCAGCTACAGATAGCATCGCTCTCTCTTTGATATTCTCTGGCACGGGTCAGGCATCAGTACACAGGGTCTGCCAAATGCAGGAAAGAATCTGCCCTGTTACTAGAACTGAGGTGAGGGCAACAAAACCATCCCATGCCCCTTACTCTCCAGGGTGGGTTAGGAGTCAGCCACAAAGAAATTTTCACAAAGTACTCTCCAATCTCCAACCTTGCCCTCTTAGAGCCTCAATATATGTACATTATTTGACTAGTACATTATTTGACTAGTTCTATAAACCCACTTAACTTTGGAACATACTATCTACTATTTTTATGTCTTAGCCAAAAGCTAGAGAGGATGTTTCCCATTTTAACATTCTATTTTTCTAAAGTAAAGGACTTTTACAAGGTAAACCTCATGTTTCTCCCTCTGGCCCATCATGTTACCATCTTATGCCAATAAAGGTAAAATCCTGCTACTATTGCATTTTGTGAATTTGTATGTATTGAGACTTATTTGGCTTCAGGTCATACAGATAGACCTCTTTTTTCATAAGAAGCAATATTTGTATATATTTCATAATTTCATCAAACAGGACAGAAATATTATAACTGGGGCTGGATAAATAAATGAGTTAACTATGGACTTGTTCATTTTAAAGAAACATAAAATCGTGAAGATCATAAATAGCAGGGTAATTGTTCTAGATCTTAATTCCTAGAATATAGAACTTAGAAGATTAATGCCTTGTTTGCATAATTCATTTGCAAACAAAGTAACTACTCTTGGTCCCAACCTAATTCTCCATCTCTGCATTCCTCCTTCTCCTAATCTGTAGGTTTCCTTTCATGACACTTTCATTGTCAGCCCCACCCCCAAAGTATGAGGAGTGTATTAGTTGCCTATTGCTGCTGTAACAAATTTAGTACCTTAAAACAACACAAATTTATTCCCTCACAAATCTGAAGGTCAGGAATTCAAAATGGGTAAAATCCAGCTGTGTTCCTTTCTGGAGGCCCTAGAGGAGAGTCCATTTTCTTACATTTTTCAACTTGTAGAGGCTGTTTGCACTTCCTGTCTCGTGGCTCCCTTCCATCTTCAAAGCCAGCAATGGCCGATCAAGTCTTTCTCAAACTGCATGATTCTGGTCTGTGATTCTCTTCTGTAGCCACATCTCCTTCTCCAAATCTGACACTCCTGCCTCCCTCTTCCACTTTTAAAGACCCATGTGATTACATTGAACCCACCTGCATAACACAAGATACCTCCTTCTCTTCGGGTCAGCAGATGAGCAACCTTAATTCCATCTTCAACCTTGCTTCCCCCTTGCCATGTAACATCATAGTGACAGATTCTAGGGATTAGGACTTGGACAGTTTTGGGTGGAGTGTTATTCTGCCTGCCTTACAGGAAGTCATCCCAAACGCAGCAGAAGTTGCCTAAATCTCTCCTTGTCCTCACCCCCCACCAGTCCTCAGGACACAGGTGTCTATTACTGTGGCTGCTTGTCTGACCCTGGCATGATGGCCAATATTAACTCAATAATCCCTTCTAATGAAGAACAGTACTCTAGGCCTGTTTTTGCAAATACAATTTTATTGGAACATGTAGCCATGTCCATTTGTTTACATATTGTTTATATCTGCTTTTGTGCTGCAACAGCAGAGTTGAGTAGTTACAACAGAAACTGTGTGTCCTGCGAAGTCTAATCATCGGGCCCTTTACAGAAAAATAAAGAGTTTGTTGACCCCTGCTATAGAGCGTTGCTCTCTTTCTGATTTATCCTTATGCCTACATTGTAGCCTTTCGTGGCCCCTAATGAAAGCCAAGTGTGTGCACCAGGGCCTCTTCCCTTTGGTGGACTCTGAACTTCGTGTTTTATACCACCAGCCCTGTTAGACTGCCAAAAGCTCTGACCAATTTTTCAACCTCAAGGCTGACACATTCAGAATCAGCAACTGTCTTAAAGAGAAAAGGAATGCCAAATGCAAGGTTTGCTTCTTTCCCAGATCTTGGTTCCCGCAAATCCCTTCTATTTTAGTAGTTCTCCAATGTCTTCACACACACACAGGTTTTATTTTGTCTGGCTTTTCTAGTTGTTCTCAGCAATAGAATTGATCCGAGCAATCTGGTCCACCATTACCAGAAATATATTTTTCATGCTTTTGTTGCATTTCTGTGACCTCCAAAGTCCTTGTTTTATTATTCATATTCCTTTATATCTTGTTGTCTTTTGCGTTTACCTTATGATTTCTTTATAGCTTTTGTTATCTTTTACAGACTACACTTTCTTGCTTTCTAATGAGGAAGGTAGGTTTTAGGAAATATTCTTCTGATTCCTACAGTTAATTATTTTCTCAGGCAAACTTATCCTTGACTATTCAGAAAACATTTCTTCCCCATCATTGTGCACTGATTCACTAGAGCCTGCATTTATCTAGTTTTTTTTCCATCTCTTTATCTTCCAACTAAGCGAAGTTCAAACTTGATGACAAATTGATTGCTCTTAGTCTCCCTTCTCATAAACAACAAATCAGCGCATTAGATATGTACTCAACTAGAGGGAAAGTAGATGCATGATTTCCATTCCAAGTCAATGTTCCAGCAATTTTTTATTTTCTGGTTAATCTTTGCTTTATTCGTATGAAATATCCTGTCCCCACTGCTCATTATGATTCTGAACTGAATGAGTTCTTCAAAAATTCCTCTTAGAGCATTTACTGCAATGAAAGTTCTTACATCTTCCATTTCTTACATTGTTTCCAGTTGCTTTTTATTAATAAAGATACAAAAGTGAAGTACAGTGTTCTGGCCATTTCATGGAGAAGCACTGATAAACAAAGACAATTCGTAAGTTTTCTGATTCATTTGTATAATCACTGGCGTTCTGTTTGAGGAGAGGTACGAAGTTTCTTCTTAGCTTCTCAGATTGGGTCTATTTGAAGAGATAAAGCCCGGATAGGCTTTTCCTTAATCTAGCACTGTATGCCTTGGTGGAAATTTCTCTCATGTTCTTGTATTATATTCCCCATCAATCTTAGTTTTTTTTATTGCCTTGAAACTTATTTCATATAATTATACTCTTGGGTGGGGAGTTTATTTGGGAACTGTAAATTAAAAGTGTCTACTACCAGTAACAGTTCTGCAGAATTAAATCCTGTAATTTTCCAGAGACCGGATCATTCCTTTCATTCCATAGAGTTAAATGCTTTTCATAAATATTCCACTCAGGCTTTTTAGATTCAAAGGTATGACATGGTTTGTGATATGAGCCACAAATATGTAAATTGATAGCAGTGTAAGTACTTGGCATGAATTAAACAATTTTCTTTAAAATTACTGATTTGTGATTCAATATCCAAGGATTTGGTACAGTAGAGAATTTCTTCTTGTTTTACAAGAAGTACTAATGAGTTACAAAAGAAGTAACAAAGTAGCCACACTACACACTTGCTATTTTGTACAACTTCATTTGGATATTTGGGTGTCTAATAGATAAATAATACTGTACAGTGGAAAGAGTCTGGAAGACCGGGATCTTAATCCTTTCTCCTCTGCCTACAACTCTGTGACCTTGAGCAAAGCACTATCTCTGAACCTCTCTTTTCTCTTCCATAAAATGAGATGATAATAATGGTACAACCTTACCTATTTCACTTGTTCATTAAGATATAGAATTGGCATAAGTTATGGAAGAAATTTGTAAATAATTAGGCCCTATTGAAGTTATACTTATTTTTGAAACTATTTCAGAATGAAACTGAAAACTATTCCTTGCCAAAGTTAAAATTTGAATGACTAATATTACTTTTAATGTCTAATTATTCATTCATTCTAGAATTACCATAGAAAATCTTTAATACTTATTTTCTATATGATAACAACAGTATTCCAGGGTAAACAGAGAAGCCTATGCGGGATGGAGCTAGTTTAAAGTTTAGAGGTATTTTTTAAACAGGTAAATTCATCCTCTCTCTTCTTCTCGTAACATGTCAGACATCAACTACTAGTACACTTCTCAGCTTCAGGCGCCACAGATCCATTCTCTGAATCTTGAAGCAACTTGGGGGAAGTTCAGACCAAAACATTAAGGTTAAAACAAAATAGCTAAGAGCTAAAACCATAAGAAATTGACTTCAGATTTTTATTTTCAATTATATTCAACGGAATTTCATGCTAGGCTACACAGTATGTTAGGGATTTTTTTTCCCCCTACTGGGGAATTGGAAACATGGTTTCTTTCTGCCAATGAAAAAGACTCAACTCTGAGAATACAGTTCATGGTTAAAACAGCAGACGAGCAGATTGCAGTGGAAGATTCGCTCACTAGAATTAAGGATTTCTCTGTATGTCTTTAAGAAGGAAATATCACTGTTCCAAGTGCAAGACTTCAATAATTTGCATACACAGAAAAGGGTAGGGAAGGTCTTCCTGAAAAAGCTGCTGTTGTACTGATAGCATCAAAACTGAAGGCACAATCAATTGATTTCTTCTAATAACATTGTAAAAATCATAGTAAGTTGATTATTACTTTGAAATACAAATTCATTTATGCTTTTTAAAATGTAGTGTAACCCCAATTCTGTCAAAAATATGAAAAAATATTTTTAACTAGAAAAAATTTGTTAATCTTTAGTTTTTACTAGTGTTAGTGGTTGTAGACGTGCCTAGCTGAAGTTATGAAAATGAACAATAAAAATTTGTGATTTTATATTTTCTCTTAAATTTCATCATGTACATAGGAAATATTCATTTAAGCCTACAAATAAAATAGATTATTGTTACAAAATCTTTTACTGTTATATATTCTCATTTTCAATATTATTTGTTATTAGCTGGTTTCCTGGACATCAACAAATGCATGATAAAGATTTTAAATAATTAGAAAGTACAGAGGAATATAACAAAAAATTATTTATAATCTTACTACTCAGAAATAACTGTTTAATATTTTTAATTTTTTCTATGTACGCATCCATATATATACACATTGTTTTGCAAATTTTGGTCATATTAGTATTCAGTTTTATTTTTATTTAATGATTTGGTCCTTTTCACTTAAAATTTTGTGAACATTATCCATGTAATTAAATATTTTTCAAAAATATTTAATTTGTGATGAACAACATATCATCATATAAATATGGTACTTAAGTAATCCTCTATTTTTGCACATATTCAAGTTTTTCTGGTTATAAAGAATGCTATGGCTATGACTAGCATTCATATACCTAAACCTTTATTAGCAGCTCTGATTAATTTATTCCAAGTTTCCTTGAACTGTAATTATTAAACCAAAAGATATGAACTCTTTTTAAAATCTCAATTTATACAACCAAGCTATTTTACAGAAAGGTCATACTAATTTTCATTTCTACAACATGATATTAGAGTACTTTTTAAGCTATCTGTTCCATTACATTTAAACGTTTTTATTTATTTATTGATAGGTGAAAATGGTAGTTATTATTTTAATATTTATTCATGATTAATAAAGATGAGCTTTTTTCTGCATATGTAGTAGGCTCTTGAAATCTCCATTCGTGTTCCTTACCTATTTTGTCTATTGTTTGTTATTGTCTTATTCTTTGCTGAGCTTCAGATATAGGGATATTAAAAATACATTGTATTGTTTCCCAAAAGATTGTTCCCAACTTGTCAAGGATCTTTTATTTTTGTCTACTTTAAACCCATATCTTTTAAACAGTTAACATTTTCTACTGTTTTTGTACTTAATATGTTGTTTCCTATCTCAATATCAGTTCAATGTTTATCTATAGAAACACCTAGTTGTTTAGAGTTTTATTTTTAAATACTTAATTCTATATAGTGTGAAGTTAAAAATAAACTGTTTCAAACACACTTTGAATAATTTGTTCATTGTTTATAATATTTGCTATATGATACATTACATTTTTATATATAGTAAGATTTCTTTCAGGGCTGACTCCAGTCTTCCTTTGATGAGCCTTTTGTTACTCAAACCCCACAGGACTGTAATCTCTTTGATTTTATAATACACTTTAATAACAGCAAGTTCTTCCCGTATTACACATATTTTTAATCTAGATTTTTAAATTATTTTTTCAAGTTATGAGTAAGTATAATTGCCATAAATATACAAATTAGGGGAGCAATGATACCTTTAAGACACTTTCATTGTCTTCCCATCCTGAAAGTGGTGCAATTTCCCACTAATTCAAGTGCTCTTCCTGTAAACTTTTCTTGTAAAAATCATTACTATTTTCTGATTTTTGTCCCTATTGGTAATGGGAACTATTATCCCCATTCCTCTCCTAATTGACTATTTTGGTATATATAGGAAAGTAACTGATTGAAGACAATATTCATCTTATGTCTGATCCCTTTGCTGAATTGTATCTTTTAATTCTAATAGTTAGATCATTTTCTTTTTATATCTGAGCCTATATATATTATCTACAAGTAATAACAATGTTGTCTCAAGTATTATAATAACAATGTTGTCTTCTTTAAATATTAAACTTTTCATTTCTGTTTCTTCTTTCATTGTATTGCTATAAATTGAAAGGTTAAATTAGCCTTGCTTTCCCATCCTCCCAATTTTAGCTTAAATGATACCTCTCTAGTGAGAGCTTCTCTGACCAACACTCTGTGTAGCATCTTACAAACCTTCTGTTAATTTTCTTTCACCATCCTGCTAATTTCCTACACAATACTACTTACATGAAAATTTTACATATACAAAATGGAAATTGTTTAATTCCCTAATTCTTGTGTATATTCTGCTGGAATGCAAGACTATAAAGTGACATAAGAGTAGGGATTAGGTCTGTTTTGCTCTCTCCTCTGTATATAGCATGTTACCCAGCTCCTGCCATGGAGTTGGTCAATAAATATTATGTCTGTTTCTGATTTAAGTGGAAAAGGCTTTGGTGTGGCTTATAATGAAAAATTTGACTGTTGGTTTCAAATAAATACTTACTATGTTTAGAAATACTCCTATTCCTGATTTGGGGATTGTTTTGTGAAGAGTAACTTCTGTGTGTTATCAAATGCATTTTCAGACTGCATTAAAATTGTCACAAATCTATTTATTCTCATTAAACCTATCTAGCAAAATTATTATAGAAACAGATTGCCTAATACTAAATCATCCTTGAAATTATCACAAGAACCCTACTTGATTGTGGATGGACTTCAAATATACTAGTGAATTCCAGTTTCTAGTATTTTGTTAAGGACTTTTGTCTTTGTAGTTATAAGGAAGATTGATCTACTTTTTCATTGCTGTTGCAATCTGTCTTATGTCTTGAAGTATTATTATGGAATAAATAAATTGGATACTTTTTCATCTATTTCACAAGTGAAACAATTTATATATCATGGAAATTATTTGTGCCTTGATAACTTGAGAGAACTCAGATAAACGGTTAGTCTGTAAGTACTTTCGAGAAGTAATTATCATTTATAATTTCTCCATAATTACAGAACTTTTTTCAACTTCCATTTTTTCCTGAAGCAATTAATGTGTGATCTCATTTTCTTAATGTAAAATTAGTTTATGCTCTTTGAAGAATATTCAGTAATATATTTAGAAGAAAATTAATATCATCTGTAGGCTCACCACTTAGAGTTAATTTCTATTGATATCATATTTCCTGCCATGTCCTTATTTATTTGTAACTATACACATATTTACATAAAAAATGTATATTATGCTATATATATGTACAGTCTTTTGTCCTGTTTTCAATTAACATTAAAATTAAAAATTAAAATTATCATTTTTGTTTCCTGACATCTGCAAATTTTCTTTAAGAATATGACTTTTTATGGATGTATCCTATATCATATGTACAATAATTTATTTCACTGTTAGACATTTAAATTATTTCCAATTTTCACTGTTAGAATGCTTTAATAAGCTTCCTTGATATTTGCATATATTTTTATATCTCTAGCACAAATTCTTAGAAATGAAAGCCATTTTATATTTAATACCAAATGTCTATACAAAATTAACTTTTACCAGAATGTTTTGGAAGTAAATATTCCACTGAACCCTTGGCAACATTACATTTAAAAAAAAAATGCCATTTTGAAAAGCAAACCATGTTTATTTTTTTTTAATCTAATTGTCTTTGATTAATTACTGCAAATCTTTCATATAGTTACTGGTAATCTATTTCATGAAATGTTTATTCACCTAATGTGACCAATTTTGATTTGTAAGTGTTCTTCACATACTAAAGATATAAATCTTAGCTTTCAGAAATTATAATAAAATTGCTCAATATTAGTCAATAATTTAGTAATTAGGATTATAATCTATTTTATTTCTTAATGCTTAATGGATGTTTCCTTATACTACAATAAATTATTAATATTTGCCAACCATGTGATCTTCAGAAAAATACTTTACCTCTTTGGACCTTGTTGATTAATTATTATATATTTTTATATATTTATGTATATGAACATTTATTATACATTAATAATCATATTTTTCAAATAAAATATTAATGTTTTGATGTTTTTCCTGAATATAAAGTAATCTCACACAAACAAATTGTGATTCTAAGGACATTTACTGAGAATCCAGTGATGTCTGTAGAGGGATTCGAACAAGCTTCTTGGACTTTGTGTAATAGGTTCCTGAAAATAGGATATCTTGGGCCCTTCTAATCACACCATCACTGAAGCTGAAGTACCTGCTTTTTCCTGTTCAGAGTTGGACTCTTTGAATAGGTCATGGCAACTATGACCTGTTTTGCCAGAGTACATGTATTCATGAATAAAACTTTGCCATCAACAAAACCCATTGAAAACAAATTCTATGTTTACTTGTGATTTATCTTCCCTAAGACCTCAAATATCTGGAAATATTATTTGTATTTTTCCCCATGATATTTCAATATTTTATTGTAAATGTTGAATACAGAAAGAGGTTAAGAAGGAGAGTAAATGATAATTGTGAAGTTGACCATTGGTGAATTATTAGTTGCCAGGAGAAGACTGTGCAAAAGAAGCTTGAAATAGAAATGTTTGAGAGAGGAAGTCACTGGTGAGTCTGTCCCTTTCTTTTTCCTTTCATATTCTTTGTCATGAAGGATTTGACTTACTGGTTGGTATAATAGCTATAACGATTATTGTTCCTCAATCTCAGAACTGTGTGAAGTAGTGAAAGAATAATTGGAATTCCTGAGTCCTGAAGAAGCTTTGATCTAACAAAACGAACCCTAAGAAACCTCACTCTTAGTGTCTCCAGGAATGGGTGATGCATGAAATTTCTACCTCCTCCTCAAGAAGGAGCCAACAGCTTCTTCATAAGGCATATCTGTGAAAAGGTTGAACCTCATTCCCTTACCAACCTCAAGAAACTGGACCCACTTTCAAAATGTTGAGCTTCAGAGAGTTTTAAGTTTAGCCCCTCCCTAGGTTCCATGGAAATTGTCCCCTCCTCAGGGGCATATAAAATTATCTGCAGCTGAAACTTTGCTTGAAATAAGTTGCTGGTCCTTCTCATCTTTGGTCATGTCTTGAGAATTAAGGTCCTGACCTGGCATCTAATTCCCCATACCAGGTCTATGACATAGTCTGAAAGGTAATGCTTCTCCTAGCTAGGGCAGTTACTTTTCTACCATGAATGCAGAAACACAGAAGAAAGAAGTCGAGGCCGGGGTGGGGGTGGGGGAGAAGGGAGGTCAGGGAGAGAGAGAGGGAGAGGGCACAAGCTTGATTTTGAGAGAATTTCCAGTTAGATCCAGTTCCTTTTGAAGACCAGTTATGTTTTTCTGCCCTTAAATTTCATGAGAAAAAGATACACTTTTTAAATAAATGCACTTTCACATAAATACCTCTGAAAAGTTTCTGGTAGTTACAATCAAAACAACATTGACGGAAGCTCTAGCCAGACACGTTTTATCTCATGTCTACCTATTGGATCCCAGTTATGATTAAAACCTTCTCTTTTACAAACATTAGATCTCTGGATATTCTGGTTTCCCTAAGAACACCTTATGCTTCAAAATTATTTCTCTGTCTTTCCAAACAAATAAGCAAAAAAGCCACCAATAAACAACTTCCTATTCCATTTACACAATATTCAAATTTTCAGTTGTTTAAGAGGAAAAATGATCACATCGAGGTATTACATGTTCAAATGTGAATGGTCAATAGTTTTAAGTCTCCTAGGGATATTTCTGTTAGAACTATGGCTTTAATTTCTGCTTGTTGAATTTTATGCAGTAGGAGAGGCTGATAATGGCATTGTGGTTCCTCTCAAATTTAATTCAACCCAACAGATATATGAAATTATTGTCTTTGGAACCATATTTGGGTCCAACACTAAAAGTAGCTGAACTTCCTGTATCTTAATTTACTTAGCCACAAAATAGAGACAAATATCTACTTTTCAGAAGTGTAAGGACAAATACGATAGCATTTGTAACGCATATAGCAAAGTTTATGGTATTCAAGTCATAGCTATTGACTAGTTACATTAATTAATTTATTCAGGAAGGTGCTAAATTTGCCTTACATTAGAAATTCCCTGCTCTGTCTCATATTAAAAACATCCTTTAAGACATCAGTGAATTTCTTGGCTGAGAGTGGTTGGTCTCACAGCAGAATGGGAAAATGAATTGCAAATGCTTGGCACAAGTGTCAGCAATCCTTACTTCTGTATCCACAGCAGTCATTACTAATCAATCCCAGAACTCTTTCTCCTTGACCAGACTCAGAGTTTTCAACACAGTAGTCCAGGCAGCCACTCCTAACCAATCAGAGCTAACGCTAAGATTATGTTTTCGTTAACAGTCTAGGACAAAAGCCGGCAAATTTTTTTTTGTAAAGGGAAAGAGAATAATTTTTTTTTCTTTTGTAGGCCATACAATCTCTGCTGCAGCTACACAATTCTGCCATTGTAGTGCTAAAACAGCCATAGACACTATGTGAACAAATGGGAATGCGTGTGTCCAATAATACCACATTTACAAAAACAGGCAGTAGGCAGCCTGAAATTTGTTAACCCCAGGTATAGAAGCTCTTCTAAAATCAAGGGAAGTCACTATGATGGTAAATGCTGCGGAAGTCATTTCAGGAAAATTTACAAAAGAGGTATTTTAGCAGCCTGGTAAGGTGAAGGATATAAAAATGGGCCTGAGACCCTAGGAGTTTCTCTGCTCAATTCTACCTGAAATCCTACCAAATCAATTTTTCCCTCAATTCTCAAAGATTGCAGAAGTCAGTGTGCCCCATTTCTCTTAGACCTCAGCTGAGTCAGTGGCTCTGTTCTTGGTATTTGTGTTAATGTTAAAATGCACCAGGCAACTTACCAGCTGCGCTGTTATGTTAGATTACAACACTGGTTTTTAGCCTTGAGTTTGAGCTTCCTTCGTACTTACATTCATAATCCAAAAGATTATTAGAGATTCCCATTGCCTCTGCATTTAAAGTAAGTTTACAATGTTGCCTCCCCCATAACCATGCAATGAATTGAGTTACAGATAAGTAACACCAGATCCTTCTACAATTCTCATATTGAATCCAGTGTTGTATTTTCTTTAATAGAGAGAAATATGGATGGTTGAGTATATGATGCCGGGCAAGTCATTTTACCTTCCAGAGCCACAGTTTTCTCATCCATAAAATGGCGAGAATAATACCTTCACTACTTACCTCGTAAAGTTATATAAGACTCAATGAGGAACTTTTTTACTAAGGTTTAAATGTGACACAAAAATGTTATCCATTAAAACCATTTCCACTCTAGTTTTAACACTGCTATTCACTTCCACCCACATCACCATAATTAATTACTCACATCCTGTGAAACATCAGGGTTAATGTTAGAGGGATAAGTCTGCTCCCAAATCAAAGATGCTTGTCCTAATGAGTGTCCTACCTTCTTCACTCATCAACCCCTTGTGACAGAGAGTGTGTAAAGGTCTCCAGATGGATCCTGGGGGATTTTCATTGCCATGTTGGCACCAAGACCCTTCCAAGTATCCAGCATCAGCATATCAGACAAATACAAAGTCATTTAAATCCCACATGTCTATGCCAAGGAAGGCGATAAGATATCCTAAGACATAATGGACTGAAGCAGTGACTATTGCTGGGAAGCATTCGATAAGAATTACTCACCACAATAGCTTTGACTTGGGCAAAAGAGCCCTTCAAATTCCAACTGAAGTCCCTTACAAAAAAATGAATCGTAGTATTATTGTAAAATCAAAGCTATTGCTCTCATTGCAAATTCCCTAATGTGCATGAGAAGTGTATATTTGACTTCTTGGTCAAATTGAGGTTCAGCAATGTTCCCATAGAACTTTGAAAACACTCACTTTAGAATAATCTACCTTTTCTGCAGTGTCAAAAGTGATCCATCACAAAAGATTGTCTCAAGGTCACTTAGTTTTTTCTTTCTCAGTTTCCCTACCCTACAAATTCTACTTCTGCCTTTGTAAAATAAAATTTACAAATATCTGTTTTTCTTCCTCATGAAGCTATAAAAAGGAACAAATGGAATGATACACATGTAAGTACTTTGGAATTAAAAGATCTCTATAGCAAAGTCCAGCAAACTTTTAAAATGATCTCCTGTAAATTAATTAGGAAGATAATCTCCTTGCCAGGAGTATTTGTCTCCAAGTGATTTCTGCAATGAAAAATCAAATAACTCACCGTTTTCTTACCTTTGCTTTTCCTCCCAATTGAGTCTACTGCCTCTTATTAAACATAGTCTCTGCTGTTCAACATTTTCCTACTATGGTATTGACTCATAAACTAATCAGGTGACCAACTTTACTGTGAAGAGCAGAGCATACCCCACTGTTACAAAGTGCATCATGTCTGCTCTTCATACAGCATGACGGTTATAATTTGCACAGTCAAAAACTGGCAGCATGTTTGGCTATTTTCCAAACTGGGGAAAAAATCAAGCTGTTTTTGTTCAGTTGCTTGGGTCCAGATGTTGAGGGGCCTTTCGTTGTATAACACTCCCAGTGGTATATCCAGGATCCCACTGTTTTTGCTCAAGGGATTATAAGTGTCCTGTGCTGTTGAAATGGAGGAATTATCTATAAAAGTTACTTGAGATGGACCAAGTGAAATGTCAAGGTATAGGCAGCATCACTTCTGGTGGAGGGCCAATGGCTCTGTAGTGAGTCTCCCTGAAATAATGAGGAGCTGACATAGAGTCTCAGCAGGAGCTGTCACTCACACTATGGTGGACAATCTGCTCACGTCCAGCAGCTTGGTGGTTCTGGCTGTGAAAAGTGTTCATTTTGGCAGACACCAGGTGGTGTCTCCTACATGAGGACTTTCCAGGCATGGAGCCCACTGGCCTCCATGCTCATGTCCTTGCTCCCTTTACTCTTTATTCTCTAAGCCCAGACTTCTCAATTCCTGCTCTCCTCTTTACCCCCTAGGTCAGGGTCTGACTGGTCACCTATCCTCTTTTTAATTTCTAATGTGTATCATTTTTGTTTATGTACTCTTCCTTTAGGGCTTTACCCTTGCACTTCTGAGATGCTTTTTTCCTCTCAATTAGCCTGAGTCTTGCTATCAAAGTTTACATCAAAAGCTTTGTCTTTCACAACTGTTTCTCTGAATTGGGCTGTAAGAGTCAAATTTGGAAGACAGAATCTAAACGGTTTCTCTTCCATAATAATCCAACCATTCTCAAAGTAATGAGTGTCTCTAGCTGAAGTGGGGAAAGGTAATATATAGAATACAAGTACAAATTCACTGGCATATTCCAACATTTCATCTCCTTACATTAGCCAGCGTGCTCTTAAGTTTTTTCTAACAGGCAAAAGGCCCAAACGGAGGTGATATTCTTTTGACTTTTATCTCTTCTGCTCAGGTCCTTGCCCACAGACTAAGCAGCACTGCCTACTCATACGGGGACCAGGAAGGGCCAGGACACCTGCCAGCAAAGAGCCATTTCCTCTATTACACAATGTGTCACAGTAAGCACTATATTGATGTGAGGTCCTGTTTTAAGAGTTTTTCTGAAATCATGTGAAGATGCTAGTGAAAGTCATAATAGACTTATGACTATACATGTCCATATACAACATAGACCATACATGTATTTCTTCTGGAATTAATGAGGAGGCACAATTCCAAAGTAGGCCAAAATCAAAAAGCTATAGGTATGATGACCACCTCCACACCCACCAAAAAAATGCTCTCCATAAAGAGAGTTATTTGTGCATAAAAAGATTTTGTAAACTCTCCAGAATAATAATAGCAAGTGAAGGTGAATACCTTCACCTTCTTTCTTAAACATGTACTCTGTACAAGTGCTTCACATATGGTAACTCACCTAATTCACCTGCAACTCCAAGTGGTAAATATCTCCCCCATTTTACTGACAAAGAAATTGAGGCTCAGAAAGATGTTAAATAACTTGCCCGACTTCTCACAGTCAGTACATGTGGGAGTCAGAATTCACACCCCAGGTTCTCAAAAAGTGTACATCAGGATCAATTACAGATCTGGTTGACAGCACAGATACCCACCCACCTCGAGGGGTTGCTGTTAACTAAGTCCTGGGGGTACAGTCACCGTGCAGGTTAAGTCCCCAGACTCTGGTGCTGGGCAGCCTTCATTTAGAATCCTGAGCACCAGTGTTGGTGTGATCCTGGGATCTTTGCTTCTCTGTGCCTCAGTTTCACCATTCTTAAAACAGAGAGAAAAAGAATTGCAATAGTGTCTTCCTTGTAAGGTTATTCTGAGAACTAAATGATTCAGCATATGTAAACTGCTTAGAATAGTATCTTGACATGGCAAACAGTTATTATTTTTGATCTGATACACTATTGGTCAGATCCTCTGTTACACAACATATCACATTAAGCAGTATATTTCTGTAAGATTCAATTTCAGACTTGAGAATTATTGTGCTTCACTCTTCATTTGACTTCAGAAGAATTCATGGAAATATACATCTAATCACATACAAAATTTCTGGGCATTCTTACCTTTTTTGTACTGCAAATTTGATATAAAAATTATATGAACTAGGCATAAAACACCCAAAGATTATATTTTCAGTGCATATAAAAAATTCTGTTCACAAAGCACTACCTCCTTTATGTAGGCAGAAGCATGTATACCTTGAATTTCTGAAATAAAAACGATCCAGATAACTTTCTGTGCTCACTGTTAAATATATGGAATTCAACGGTGAAAAAAAAAAAAACATAAATGAAAAAAAGAACATCTCTTAATTAGGAGTTCCTTTGAAGAAAGGAAGACCATTTCAGATGTACTGACATAAAAAATCAAGCCAAAAAGAATTTATAGTATATGTTTATTTATTCATTCTCTGAATTCTTATTGAATGCCACCAGCATCTTTGCCTCTGCAGATGCTAACAGATCAGGTAATTCACAGAAGCCATGTTAATATAAATACATGTACAGTAAATATATTCCTTTTTGAGATTCTAAGTCCTTCTCACAACTACAATTGTTACTACATTTGGCAATTAAACCCTGATTAATTTTTAAACCACATTAATGTATTTTATAAAAGAATATGATACATCTCTTGATTGGATTTATAGTATAAATATTAAATATTATCAAAACACTAAACAACTTGCTCTTTAAATTCACATGTAAAACATTTATGCCTTATTTGAACTATGCTTTTTTTATCTGTTCAATTCTTGTTATCAAATGCATTCTTAAATTCACAACCTAGAATTGTTATTTCTATTCCTAATATTTTAAACTAAATCATTTATATTTTTATTGGAAACCAAATCCACTCTGGCACTAATTATGTTTTTGTTCAGTTTTAAGCTGTCAATTATATTTGTGTTCTATTTCAAGCATTCAGCTCTTTCAGCGAGAATTTTATAGCTAAAAATATATCCATGCTCTTTCAACGTCTTTATTTTCTGCCCCTGTGGTACCATTAGTCATCATTAGCGTAGGATTCTGATCAAGGAAGGAAGCATGTAGATAATGGAAATACCAATATAAAGATGAGGATTGTGATGCAAAATACTATGTTTATGAATTATTTCCACTAGCACTCTGGAGATAATACAGTCTTCTGTCTGCTAAAGACCTTAGAACTTATAAAAAAAACATGGATGCTAGCTGGAATGTCCCACATTTGAGGAATGCTTTCTTTTGCCACTGCACTATACTGTCAAATTTTTGTTAAATGTACTAGTCTATAATTTTATAGCTTATATACTAGGTGACACAAATTGTGTATATATAAAACAGCAGAGGTCTAAGGCATGCGACTCAAACAATAATTCACTAATTATTGTTATGACATAAACTGCTAAGGAAGTAATTAAAATTCTATGATGTAGTGTTTCAAACCTGAACTGCAAAAAAAAAGAATGAGACCTATCTTTTGAGATATTATGAATTCAGTTATATGACAATATATAATGAGAAATGAAACATTTATTAGGTGCCTATAAGTATGACAAGGTTGAGTGTCTCAAAGATGAACAGGACATATTTCCTAACATCAAGATGCTCACCATCTAGTCATCAAAACATATATGTCAATAATTACTATTCCATTTAGATGGTTCTATTCTAGAGGTTGGTACACATTACCACAGGTGCAAGGAAAATGGGATGGAAATTTTCCGGGAACTGACAGAGCAGTATCTCAGAAGAGATAATATTTTGAATGTAGGTTTGAAGAATGAGAAAGAGTTGTCTAAGTGGAAAACTGAGAAGAGATATTTCAGAGAGAGGGAACATCAGCTGAAAATTAGAGGCATGGTGGAACAGAGCATACGTGGAGATTGCAGAGAGTGGTAAGGCTGTCATGGAGGGCATCGTGGTTGGAAAAGGGAAGCAGCTGAGTCCAGAATGGCACATTAGAAGGAGATTGCAGGATTTTGCATTGTAAACCACGCTAAATAGGTTACATTTCATCCTGGGAGCCAAAAAAAAAAAAAAAAAAAGAGGCCACTTAAGGGTATGAACCAGGAAAGTGACAGATTTGTTTTAAATATATTACTATGGTAGATACTGTCCTTGATGAGAACACTTGGTGGTTGTAATTCCCTTAGCATCCAGTACCATGCAGAATGCAGAATGTTTCCTCAGTGGACACTCAACAGACTGTCCATTAACCAAGTGAGAGCGGCCTTGGGTTGAACGGTTCTAATGTAATATATCATTGACTGTCCTGGTATGTGTGTGTGTATGTGTGTGTGCGTGTGTGTGTGCTTTGTCTATCTCTCATTCATGAGTTAATGCATTAATTCAAAAGTTCAGTATATACTCACTATTAACTACATACTATAATAAATTCTGGGATACAGAAAAAACAAAACAAAATCTCTAACAAACTATTCGATATTGTTTCATTTATTCATTCATTCAATGACCCTGCTTATGGTTTGAATGCTTTCCCTCTCCTAAACTCATATTGGAATTTAATTGCCATTTAACTGCCCTTTTGGGTGGGACTGTTATAGAAGGGTGAGTCTGGCCCCCTGCTCTCTCTTAGTCCTTCTGCCTTTTGCTACGTGAACATGCAGCCTTCCTCCCCACTGGGGGACTCAGTGTGCAAGGCACCATCTGGGAATCATGATCGCCAAACCTGCCAGCACTTTGACCTTAGACTTCCCAGTTCCAGAATTGTGAGCCAATAAATTTCTGTTCTTTAAAAATTACCCAGCCTCCGGTATTCTGTTATAGTGGCACAAAATGGACTAAGAGAAACTCTTTTAAACATATCTGAGTGCCTGACACATGCTAATTACTGTTCCAGGAGGCACACTGATAAATAAACAGGTAATATAATTGTATAGTCTGTGTTACGAGAGAGTCAATGCAGAAGGAAACAGGAGAGCATGGCGTCAGTTCTGTGGGAAAGTTCTGAGAAATTTTCTAGTGGGAGTGAAGTCTGAACTGAGGCAGAAGAATAAATAGACGTTACCAGGAGAAGAACAGGAAGGGAAGAGTTGTGGCCTGAGGCCTCTGAGTGAAGGGAGCAGCACGTCTTAGGCCTGAAAAGAGAAAGAACTCGGTGCATCCCTTGTTCTGCATGCAGGAGGTCAGCGTGGCTGGAGCAGAGGGTATAAGGTTGGGGAGAGGGAGATGGAGCTGGAAGAGGGAAGCAGGGCCCAATTGTGAAGGGCCTTGTGTTTCTTAAAAGGTTTGGGCTTGGTCAATCATGAGGATATAATTATAAATGAGACAGATGTGATCTCTTGTCTCTGAAAACCCACAGCCTGGTGACCCTGACAGGACATGGTCAGAATTGGATTTTAGAAAGACCAGTCTGGATCTCTGTGGAGAAAGGGCCAGTTGGGGGAAAGGAGAGAGAAGGCTGGAAGCAAAAGACCTGTCCAGTCCATGGATATATTCCCGACAGCCAACACAGGGCCTAGACCATAGTAGGTGTTCAATAGATGCAAACATGGGATGGGGTGGGTGTCACAGGTAAATCCTCCTTGTTGGCACCACAGACCACCCATTCGGCTGTATCCAAAGAAGCCAACCATAAGTTTCTAATAAACAGTCTATGAGGTTAAACCTTCACATGTTTTCTTGAAGCTAGTTATTTTCTGTTCGCAAAGCCTGTTGATAGATATTCCCTTAGGGACCTGCAAGGACAATGACTAATCTCACAGACTATTAGCCAAACTAGCTTTTTTCTCTCTTTGTCAATATATATTGCAATTACTACTTTATTATTTTATTACCTTATCCAAAATGTCCTGTACAAAATTCAGAGGTCTCCTTTAATGCCTTTTGCAAACAGCCAGAGTGATCTTTGGGAAATTGGGCAGGATTTGTGGGGCATAAGACCCAGGTTCTACTTCTGGCTCTGCCTCTTCATGGTTCTGTGATCACAAATAATCTAACCTTGCTGAGGCTAAATTTTCTCAGTGACAAAATCAGCATAACAATACCTAATTCATGTGGTTGTAAAGATTAAATGAGATGATATACATGAAGTATTTTGTAAAATCTATGGAACTCTAAAAACATTATCACTGAAGTTATAAAAATAATTAGGAAAATAATTGTACTTTTATTATTTTTATAACCCATACCTTGATAACATTTATCATAACTTCTTTCACTAGTACAGTTCACCCAGAATCATAGATTTATTTAGATCTCTAAAGGGGTGACTTAATGGAGTCACAGTAGGACACAAAAACTGTGAATACACCAACTCACATTCCTGGAGTCTAATTTGGCCTCTCTGCTTAGACCAAACCTTGAAGATGATCAATAAGATGTTTGCCCAAGGAAGGAATGCAGCACCAGATCCACAAAGATTAGACCTGTGCCTACTGTCTGTGTAAAGGAATCACACCCTGCAAAACACAAGGAAATTAGGAGGGTAAAGTCATTTGTTAAAATTAGAGAAAATTCTTCACCGTCATTCTAAAGAGAAAAGCCATTAACACTTGCCTGAGAAGGAGTCATCTCTTGTTGATATAGCCCACATGTATATGTAAGTATATATCAGTGATATATGCAGCAGATATGAAAAACGAATGGATGTGAGCCAGGATGCTTTGAGGAAACACAATCCTCATCTCACAAAAGGGAAATAACCCACAAACACAAAAAGAAATCTTCTTAGCCTAATTCTCCATCAATTTCTAATTCATAATAATTTACATTTATATGCAATTTGCACATAATATTGCCAAATCCATTATGTTTATAGCTACAAATGGACTGAATCTGTATAATTTGCACTCCTTTCCAACATCGCTCATTCACTTCTGAGAGCAGAACTAGCTAAGAACAGTTAAATATTCCTAGAGAAGCTTTTTAGCACTTTCCTGAGAGATGCAGATGTTCCCTAGTTCCCAATTCTATATAAATATATTTATGTAAAAAATATAATATTTACTATGTGATGCTGTTTTCCATAATTAATATACCTTAGTCCACCACTCAAGAGAAATATTTACTAATTTGTCCCTTGGGAAGACATATTTCTAGCTGAGGAAAGCCTACACTTAACACCATTGCATGTAAAGTTCTAAGGACAGGGCCTGACACAGAGAAGATCATCAATAAAAGTAAGCGATTGTTATTGTTGTTATTTGATTGCACCCTTCTTCAAGTGTGAAGCAGAAATTTACACTTCGGAAGAGTATGCCCTGGCTTTTCCAAGTACCTCATAAAGTTTACCTTGTTCATACTAGACTATCTCCTCAGATTTTGCAGGCCTACAACTTCCCCACATGATTGGGGGCCCAATTTTATTCTGACAAAATTTCCATCATGTAATGCACTAATTTCCAGATGATCCAAATGGAAAATATAAAATCCTCTCCCAAAAGGCAAGAATGAACCTTTGAGAATTCTACTTTATTGAGTAGTATAAGCAAGCCTGGGCTATGAAAAACTGGATTCAAATACTAGTGTAATCATTTACTTAAAATAACCTTAGGTAAACTGTTTATCTTTCTGAACTTTGGGCTCATCTTCTATAAAATGAGAATATTGATATTTACTGATGTTGCTGTGAAAATCAAATAAAATACTATATATTTGACAAACATGTATCTTCTTATATCTTATCTGGCACAAGGTAGGTACTCACCAAATGATACTCATCAAATCCTAATGTTCTTCTTCTTATTTAAGTTTCTTAAAACTATGAGGTTGAAGGTGATAAAGACCTTCTCACAAGTCATAAAGAAGTTTTATTTGCTGTGCACTGGAAGTCAACCCAGGATTCAGTGACTTCTAGTTTCTCCTAAAGCCATGGTTAGATCAGCATCTGAGTGACGCTGAGATGAGCCTATAAGTTTTGGATATTTTAGCTGACATTCTGTGGCTTGTGGATCCCGATTATTTCACGCTTCCAAGCAGATACTTGTTTTAGGCAAACCGTCACAACCCAACACAAGGAATCTCTTTGTCTCTTCTATGGATCTTGCCTCCAGAGCCTGCTGCAGATTTTGTAAAAAGGCTCCAGTGCTCTCCAAGGGTCAATGTATATTTTGGAAACAGCCAAAAATCATTTTGAATCCAGAAAATAAGATAGAGGATAAACTTGGAGTAACAAATTCAAAAATATTTTCAACAATGGCCTAGGATCCCAGGATCGCCTCCCAGGATTATTACTTTAAAAACACACAACTTGGTGCATCCGTGGGCGTGTTTATAAAACAAAACAGTCTCTGTGCTTTTCCAAAAATTATCTTCCAATTTTGAAAATAAATGCATACCATTATCAGGACATTAGGATGATATTAAAGTGTTTTCCAAGCATGTTAGAAACAAACTCACAGCCGGTGGCTACGACTGTTCAACAATGGAAGTGAACCAGAAGAACACCTATGAGAGAAACAGATGTGGCTTGGGTAAACTCGAGGAAGCAGACCTGGACCATGCTACTATTTGGTAAGCAGAGAAATAGTGAATGTGACGAGGAAGGAAATACAAAGAGCCAGAAGTTAGCAGTGTTTCGTTCACTGTTCAGGCCAATGAGCACAAGCTTTGCTATCACCGCAGTGGCGCTTTCTGCTGTGGAGCAAGTTGATTTATGGGGTGTCCCCTTAACCATGATAAAACATCTCTCAAGACTAGCCACCTTGATTTGCTCTGATTATAGTCTAGGCGAGTGACCTTCTGAGAACACTGAAAGGTGACAGGCTGTGAGCTGACCCTGGACCACAGTGAACTACAAAATCATTCAGAAAATCAAAATCACCTTAAACTCACTACCCAGAGATAATCACTGTTAACATGGTGGTGTATTTCGTCTGGACTATATTTTTTTTTTTTTTAGACAGCTGAGATCAAATTGCACATTTGGTTTTTTATTTTGTTTCTTATTGAGCACTAAAACCTACATATTTTCTGAATTCCCATAAAGTATTCATAAATATAACCATTAAAACTGTGTAATACCCCATCAAGTGAATTTTTCAGTGCACTAAACTAACCCTCTATTGGTGGATATTTGTGTGGTCTCTAAATTTTTTTGTAGAGAACGCTATAATAGGCATACTAGTAGAAAAGCAAGAGAAAGGTGGCTCTCGTCCCCATCCTTTAAAACCTGGGCCTATGGATCTTGACTAAGCAAACTTTGACACCCGTAAGATCATGTGACATTTCACTCTATTTTTGAAACTCCCATTTATTAGCTCTTTCATTACCTTATCAATCCTCACAAGAGCCCTGGCTCTGAAGCAGCTTCTGGTATCAGCCCCATCTTACTGAGACTCAGAAACATTAAGTGCTTTGTCCAAAGTCAGGCATACAATAAGTGGTCAAGCTGTATTCAGACCCAGATCTGTTTACTCTGAGTCTGTAATATTTCTACTTCGCTATGATGTTTCCTCTCCAGTAGGTATGTTGGGGTAGAAGGGAAAATAAACCAGGATACTAGAGGTTTTATTATTCTTTTTGAATGTGTTCAAGAGGCAATGATGGCAAGCATCAATCTGTAATTCTAAACAAACGCAGTTTAAAATCCCACATGGACTGTCTTGCACGCTGATCCACCTGAGACCCCCAGTTTGAGTGATGATAGAAGCAGCTGGAGGTTCACAGTAGTTAGGGGAGATTATATATGTTCTGGGAGCTCAGGAGGGCTAAGCACTCCACTATCTGTAATTGAAAATGTACTAGAGCAAATGGAAGCTTGTGATCCCCATGTGTATTTCATCAGATGCTTTTGACATTAAAGGAATTCCTGGAAAAATTATAAATTGGAACACTTGTCACAAAGTACTAACAGAAAAAATCATACTTAGACTTTGGAAAGAAGAGAATAAATTGCTCATAAAATAATTCACAATACACTTCCAGTTAGAATGGTTATGAGAGACTAATGTGGTATAAAAGATAAGAAATAGAATCTTGAGAATGCATGGAAACCATTGCTAATTCTTTATAAAGAAGCAAGAATAATTGTATGGAGAGAATTAATTGTTCTGAATGGAATGCAATAGAAAGACAAAAATAAGCAATAACAGCAAAAGGCCTATGAGGGAGAAATAGGGGAAATATATTTTTTTCTTATTTCCAATTCTATAAGAAGAAAATCCCACTCTAAGTAAAATCAACAAATTGCTTTTGCAATAGAAAATACTATGAAAACATAAGAAGTGTGCCCTCATTTTCTCATTTCATGATAAGAGAGACTCTAAGAGCCAATTTCAGTGAAAAGTACAGGTGCATTATTTAACTAAGTGCTGTAAAAATTATCATTTTCTCATTTTATAATAAGAGGGACTCTAAGAGTCAATTTTAGTAAAAAGTACAGATATATTATTGAATTAAGTACTGTAAAGGTACTTCCAGACAAGATGGTGGCAAGGGCTGTCCTTACCCCAAATTCCCAATAAAATGACAAACAAAATGTATAAACAGGACCCACACATAAGAAATCAAGAATGGGTCCCTGAGAGAATAGGACTAAATGGACCAGATTAATGGAACCCATTGAAGATCAACATGAGGTGAGTTACTAAAAAAGAACAGCATACCTAGAAAGAAACGAGAAATGGCCCTGGCTTGGAGGGTAAGAGCTTGAGAACAAGAGTAGGCTGAGCTGCTGAGGGGCAATGCACCCTGAAACTTTGTGTGAACTGCCAGCCATGGGCCCAATGCTGAACACCACGGACATTTGGACTGGGTAGAAATGTGTAAGACAAATAGAGAAGTGGGGTTTGTATGTGGTGTGATGTGTGTGCACATACATGTTGCAGAGAGACGTTATAACAGTAGTAAATAAAAGAAAGTCCAATCTCTGGCTACAGCTGATATTTACTTTTCCCTTCTTTTTGTTATTCCTTCTGATCTGCACCTGAAGTTTCGTCTATAAAACACTTAGACAGGAACACACACACTGTCTCTGATGGAGCCGTCTGAGTTCCATTCCCAATAATGGACAAGCATATGCTAGAACAATGGAGCTAGGAAAAAAATTCTGCTGTTCAAAGAAAAGGGGGAATTGGCAGGTATTTTTCTCTTCTTATGCTGTCTTTATCAGGTTTTGATGTCAGAGTTATCCTCTAAAATGGACTGGAGAACTTATACCTTTTTCCATGAACAGGAACAGTTTAACTAGCTCCAGTTAACCACACCAGAGCTCTCTCACAAAGCATTCAAGGGAGGGTACATTATATGGTTCAATTACACAATCATAATATGAGTGTGTGTGTGTTTATATAAACACGCACACACATACATATACACTCATATATATAAACACTTGAATAGGTGATATCCATGTAAAAGCATCGAAAAATGTCTGGAATTATATCCAAGATCTTAAAAGTAGTTGTTTTTGGATTACAGAATTATGGATGTATTTTCCTTTAATCTCTATGTTCTAGTTTTTCTACAGTGAAAATGAATAACTTGTGTTTAAAAATGAATTAAAAGAAAAATGTGTCTATGCTGTAACCTAAAAATTATACTGTAAGAGATTTATCCAGAGATAGTAATTAATAGTGAACACAAAAGCTGGGATATGAGGATGTTATCACAATATTTGTGGTTTTTAGTTTTAATTTAAAGCAACTTCAATATAAAAATTCTGCCCACAGTGCATAGGTAACAGTTACCTGTACACAGATAACAGTTCCCTATGCACCCCCGCCACCTAGGTTGATTGCGTATTAACATTTTGCCATTTTTGCCTCAGATCTTTTTATAAAAAAAAAAAAATTTACATTTAAGGTCAACATCCAACCAACCAAATTCCCTGATTCCTGAGTAATAACATCATGAAGTTGTTGGGAAGCCTTCCTATTCATGTTTTTGTACCCTTCTTCACACATGTATATATCTTCCACCATACATAGTATTTAGGCGCAATTTTAAAATTTTTATGAATGATATATTTCTGTATAAATATACCCATAAATTCCTTTTTAATACAGCATTGCGTATCAAGATTTATCCATGTTGATACATATAAATCTAGTTCATTTATTTTGATTGATATATATTCCATTATATTAATAAATCATAATATATTTATCCATTCTTTTATTAGTATACAATTATAATTTAAATTGCTCATAGGTTTTCATTATTACAATGATAGCTGCAAGAAATCTTTGCACCTATGCCAGAGATTATCTCTGTGTATACCTAGAAGAATTGCCAATCACAAGGTAGATACATTATCAACTTAGTGGATATTGCTAAATTACTCTGCAAAGTCAGTGAAGCAATTTATATTCCACCAACTATGTAGGGAGTTCCCCTTTCCCCATGTTTATCAATACTTGATATTATCAAACTTTTTTTTTTTGATCAGGCACACGGGCATGAAATGATAACTCATTTTAATTTTTCTTCTCTGATAACTAAAATGTTGAGTATCTTTTCATGTAGTTTTTGGCCACTTGGGTCTCCTTATTTGTAAAGTACTACATATATCCTTTGTGTATTTTACTATTGGGTTATGTTATCTCCCTTCTAAAGACATAAAATATTCATTTATTCTAGATACTAATTCTTTTTTAGTTAAATGCACAAAAGTCTCTTCTTCCAGTCATGGCTTGACCTATCACTTTGCTTATGGTCTTTTAATACACGATGTTTTCAGTTTAGTCAAATACATAATATCCATCTCTTCTTTGATAGCTATGCTTCCAATATTTTCAGAAACTACCCAATATCCTGATGTCGTAGTTTTTCCTCAGTGTTTGAAGATAACTTTGCAGAAGCCAATGCTCACCTGCTCCCTCTGCCCGTGCACTGAGTGGGGTAAATTACTGTGCCTAGTGCAACGTCCACAGCATCAGAACCTGAAGACATCAAAGCTCTCGCGGTAGTGCAGCTCTCCCCTTCATTTATAAACTAAGTCTCCTAGGGAAGTCTTAGTTATCATGTGGTATTTTGTGACTTTATAGCATTTTGCAAATACTAACTGCAAAGACTTTGGGAGTGGTAGAAGAAAAGCAGTTGAAGATGGAGAGCCCTATGCTTAACCACAACTGTTATCACAGTGGGGACGATGGCACAAAAATATAAAATTTTGGTTTGTACAATATCACCCAAATCTAACTCCCTCACACAATATTTAAGACAAACTTTGAATTCAAGCATGTTCATAGAAGTTCAAATCGTTTTATATTTACCCATAACTACTACTATTCTTATTTTATAACTACACAGGAGAAGTTGACATTTATGTAAAGACAAAATAATTTGCTTGTGGGGATGAAGAAGTTTGAGCATTCTGAAAATGATGATTTTTTTCTTTCAACTGTAACCTTAGATGAGAAACATAAAATTATACCAATAATATTAAAAGGATAGAAATAGTAAAAGGAAGCTGAGCACAGTGGCTTATGCCTATAATCCTAGCGCTTTGGGAGACCAAGGCAGGAGGATCACTTGAGGCCAGGAGCTCAAGATCAGCCTGAGCAAGAGTGAGACACCATCTCTACAAAAAAAATAGAAAAATTATCCAGGCATGGTGGTGCACCTGTAGTCCCAGCTACTCGGGAGGCTGAGGCAGGAGAATCACTTGAGCCCAGGAATTTGAGGTTACAATGAGCTACGATGAGGCCACTGCACTGTAGCCTGGGCAACAGAGTGTGACCCTGTCTTAAAAAAAAAAAAAATAGTAGAAGGCAAAATTGAATGATCTCTAGATATTCTACTCCTTGAGAAAATTAATAGAAGAAAACTTCAGCTGATAAGTGCCACCAAAGGCTCTTACAACTGACTCCAGGATTATCAGGCCCCTTCAGCAATCATCACTAAAATGCAGTAATCATTGCATGATCTCACTTATATGTGGAGTGTACAAAAGTCAAACTCATAGAAGTAGAGAGCAAAATGGTGGTTATTAGAGTCTGGGAGGAGAGGTGCAGATTGAAAGATTTGGTCAAAAGACTCAAAATTTCAGTTAGATAGGTGAAATAATTTTGAGAGATCTATTGTACAACATGGTGACTACAGTTAATAACAATATATTTGAAAATTGCTGAGAGCATATTTTTAAGTGTTCTTACTACAAAAAAAAAATAGTATGTGAGATAATGCATATGTTAAATAGCTTGATTTAGTCATTCCACAATGTATACATACACCAAAACATGTTGTATACAATATATATAATTTTACTTGTCAATTAAAAATATATACATATATACATAAAAAGTAATAATCACAAGAAGAAAAAGGGCATTGAAAACACATACAATTCCTAAATCAGAAACAAGGATCAAGTCTCTTTGTAGTCACAGTGCAACTGATAATTACTTACACTTAGAAGGACTATGAGAAGGGTACTTTTCATAGTGTAAAAATATGTATGTACTACCATGCCTGGAATAGAGTAAATATGCAATAAGTGATCATTTTCATTAATTTTTAAATGTATTGTTGTAGTCAACAGCAAATAAAAATGGAACTAAATTTGAGGCAGCAGAGGGCAAATTGATGTACAAATTCAGCAGACAACATCACTAATTCCTCTGACACAGACTGCACAAGTGAAGATTCTAAAGCAGATTCTAACTTATCTCCAGTGAGAATGGCCTTTATCAAAAAGTCCCAAAACAATAAATGTTGGCCTGGATGCAGAGAGATAGAACACTCATACATTGCTGGTGGGATTGCAAACTAGTGCAACCTCTGTGCAAAGCAATATGGAGATACCTTAAAGATATACAAGTAGATCTACCATTTGATCCAGCAATCCCATTACTGGGCATCTACCCAAAAGAACGAAAGACATTCTATAAAAAAGACATCTGCACTCAAATGTTTATAGTAGCACAATTCACAATTGCAAAGACGTGGAAACAACCCAAGTGCCCATCAATACATGAGTGGATTAATAATATGTGGTATATGTATATCATGGAGTACTATTCAGCTATAAGAAACAATGGTGATATAGCACCTCTTGTATTTTCCTGGATAGAGCTGGAACGCATTCTACTAAGTGAAGCATCCCAAGAACAGAAAAATAAGCACCACATGTACTCACCAGCAAATTGGTTTCACTGATCAACACCTAAGTGCACATATAAGAATAACATTTATCTGGTGTCGGGCAGATGGGAGGGGGGAGGAGAGAATGGGTACATACACACATAATGAGTGCGATGTGCACCACCCGGGGGATGGACACGCTTGAAGCTCTGACTTGGGGGAAGGGGGCCAAGGGCAAGGTAACCTAAACATTTGTACCCCCATAATATGCAGAAATAAAGCATAATCTACCTTCAGTGAATGTAAGGATCATAGTAATGATATCACTCTAAAATAGAGAAGAACTGAAAATTATGTAAGATGAGAAGAGTAAAAAAGGATGAGATCCCTCCCAAATCTGAATCTAATATTGTGACTAACCAGTCGTGTAACTCTGTTCTGGCAACTGTCACACTAAGAGTTCTGTCCATTCTGAAGGTACACCAGAGGGCCACAAACCCACTCAGGCTTCAGTGACAATCTAGAGGCCCCCGTGCACCCAACCCTCAGTATCAAGAAGCAGACAGCTCCAACTTAGTTTCCTAATTGTACCCTCTGTCCTCAAGCATCCAGTTTATCAGGAGTTAAACCTCTGATCCAAGTGCTCCTCCAAAATAAAAGAATGAAAAAGAAATCTTCTCTGATTAAGGAAATTGCAGATTTTGAAGTATGTTGATGTTCAAAAAGGATATTGTGATATAATACAGTTCTTTAACATTTTCATATAAATATTCCTAAATTATTCTGTGATTACTTTCTTTGAAAATTAAAAGACAATGATGAGGTTTATTGAAATGTCTCCTAATTTCCTTTTTCTCATTTTCCATCAGTGACATCACAAACACATGTCTCTAAACAGCACATCAGCTTAACTCACGAGAAATCCTTGCACACAGTCATGGCAATCCAAAGCTGTACTTCCTCATTTGAGATAAACTTCAACTTTCTCAAGTTCATATAAAACTAATGGTAAAGAATTTATCTGGCAAATTGAAAATTATTCTTTCTGTTTTTATTTTCACAGATCTTTATAATCTTTTTTGTAAAGCAAAATAGGTGTGGAAAATACTAAAGCTTCCAAAATGCTCCTGGATTTCTCCCTACTGTATAATACACATGCTACTACAAAGTAGGAGTGATATTCCTATCCAATAACTATTTTAGAAATACAAAATAAATTTGAATTCTTATTACAAAGAATATTACACTGATTGATATATGAAAAACCATTCAGTGAAATCTGTAATTGGGCTTAAAGGACTCTTGATACTTGAAAACTGACCTAGAAATTGAAGGGAATGGAATATACAAGGCTGATGAAAAGCTGATCTCTTGGAAGCAAACCACATTACATAACATTTAGTCTCTTACTTCTAGAGGTTCAGGGATTCAAAATGAGATTGGGGGGGGGGCGGGGGTTGTGCCGCCGTCTCCTGCAGCGTCTGTTTCGTCCTTACAGGCTCTCTGAGCCCGGACCCGCGCGTGTGCCCCGCGAGTCATGACGTTGAAGGCTGTGTGTGTGTTGAAGGGCGACGGCCTGGTGCAGGACACCATCCACTTCGAGCAGCCAGGAAAATGGACCAATGGTGATAAAGGGACGCATTACAGGATTGACTGAAGGCCAGCACGGATTCTATGTGCATCAGTTTGGAGATAACACACAAGGCTGTGCCAGTGCAGGTCCTCACTTTAATCCTCACTCCGAAAAACATGGTGGGCCAAAGGATCAAGAGAGGCACGTTGGAGACCTGGGCAATGTGACTGCTGGCAAAGATGGTGAGGCCATTGTGCCTATTGAAGATTCTGTGATCTCGCTCTCAGGCGAACATTCCATCATTGGCCGCACAATGGTGGTCCATGAAAAACTAGATGACTTGGGCAAAGGTGGAAATGAAGAAGGTACAAAGACGGGAAATGCTGGAAGTCGGTTGGCTTGTGGTGTAATTGGGATTGCCCAATAAACATTCCCAAGTATGTGGTCTGAGTCCTAGTAACTCATCTGTTATCCTGCTAGTTGTAGACTGTAACTTGATAAACATTAAACACTGTGATCTTAAAAGTGTAAAAAAACAAAAACCAAAATGGGATTAGGCACAGGACCTGGCCTCAACAAGCTCACAGTATAATATGTAAAGTAAGAACAATAATTATAAATGTTATGATAAATTACTAGGCATTGTTCAAACTGCCATAGTTCCCTAAACAGTCTCTTTACCAATCAGTGGCTTCTACTATCATTTTCCTATAAGGCTCCTCCCATTAAGGAGAGTTGCCTGGGAGAATATTGCCTCTGGGATGCTCAGTCAGCCTTGCCTATTCCCTGTTTCCAAACCTTCTCCTCAACACATTTCTCTCTTCACTTTCTCCTTGGTCTCAACACTTTGGATTTTTTCCACCTATTTGAGCTCATCCCTGCCTAAGACTTAGATCTGATGTGGAATGACTTTAAATGCAAATTCTTAAGCCTCCCTGGGCCTGTCTTCAGACACTCTGGAGGGGTAGGGGGCTCAGCAATCTTTATTTAACAATTAACAGTTCCTCTTATATTTTGGATGTAGAATTGCATCTTACACCCCTAGCCCCTCTATGCATATATATTCTTAAATATTACACAATTTGGTTTTGCAACTGTTTGGCAGGTTAAAGATCAGGATTTATATTACTTCAGAGTTGACAGAATAATTTATTACTCCAGTCATTATAAGAATAGATTATCGATGTTATAGATACACTCAAATATTTAAAGAATATTATGTATTCTATTGTCATGGAGGCTCAATGCATGCATTCAAACACACAGTGTGCCCCAAAAAGTAGCAAACAAAATTTAATTTGAACATATTTTTTTGCGTATTATGTCAAACTGATTTTTAAATTCATTACCCCAAGTACTGCAGAGAGATGCTAATCAGTACTTTGAGAACAAAGGGTTTTATACTAAAAAAAAAAAAAAAAAAAACCTTAAGAAACTGCTTTATTAAATCCTTCTCCAAGCACTTAATAAATATGTACTAAAGATTTGAGATGCTCTGGAGTGAAAAAGAAACTTGTTAACTTTATTTAGTATTTTACAAACAAACTTCTTTGGGCAGAGGATGATCTTTTTTTTCCTTCTTTTCTGCACATTCTTTACCACCGATTTGCTTAGCACTGAATTCATTTACTCAACAAATATATGCTGTAAATATATGTAACAACAATAAGCTAGGCAATGTGTTAGATTGGAGGATAAAATGGTGAATAAACTAGATACACTCTTCAAAAGCCACATTCATTATCACTTGAAACTTGTCAAGTCACACAGGTTTCTCATAGCCCAAGGGGCCCTGATGCAATGCAACTGGCTCTATTGCCTCAGTTCTACCACTGCCCTTCCTTGAGTCACAGTTTACAAGAGGCTTCAAGAATCTCCAAACTCAAGAGCTGCTGCTGAGCTTGGCTTGACAAGGGACTTTCCAGGTGGCTACATATCCAAGTTAGTCCTCTAACAAGTACAGTATTACAGAATCTGTCTTGGCAGCAATGGCTGCTTCAAAACAGACATTGGAACTAGTGATTGAATAAAGATTTAAGCTGCAAATTTTATTCTTTGCAGTAGTTTGTTCATATTATGGAATACTGCCTATTATTTCTAAGGCTGTTTTGAATGTCCACTGACAAATGATGCAGATAATTGAGGCATTTATTTGGTAACTCGGTGGACAATGCTTTGTTATTACTCTTTTGTTGTTACTGGGTTATTATTTTTATCCTGAAATAAGAAGCACTAATTGAGTCCACGGAAAGAGCAGATCTTCCTCTTACCCATCCCACTGCTTTGGGAATGACCAAAAGAATGTTACGTCATTGACTTATGTAAGAATTGATTTGGGGCTTATTTATTTTAATGATCATGCCAATTGATAGGCACCCTTGGCTGTAAATTCTGCAATGAATATATATTTTCAAACCTGTTATAATTCAGGCAATTATAATTTTGCCTTTGCAAAAGATGCCTTCCAACATGGAGAGTCTGCAACCTGTAAAAGGTTTTATGATTGTGAAACATTGAACTCTCCCTTAGTTCTCTCCTATGGCAGAGGAGATGGTAGCAGAAATTTAGGAATTAATAAGGTCAAAAATTGGTGGTCAAAACCCAGGTCATCTACCCACACATGTAGTAATTGCTGTTACATATAGTGCTTCACCCAGCTGTAGCTTAACTGTGTCTACCTCAACCTGTGACAACATATGACCCTTGTAGCCCTCAGGAAGAACAAGTTGACTCACTTTGGTAGCCTGTATTCTAGATATCAGCTGAATCCACCCTGCTCATCAACACAGTGACAGATATTGCTGCCAAATCTTCTGCACATTATAATTACTAGCTTTGGATGCCTGTGTATAGTTCCCATTTTTATCTGGCCAAACAATGGAATCCTTTGCTATGGAATGTGAACAAAATTGACAAAATAAGACACCTAGACTAACCAAATATGTTTTTTTCCTTTGGAAATTTTGTTTCTTTGAGGCAGCAAAATTATCTTCCATTTATTTATTTGAGAAATATTTAGAATTAAGTCACCTACCTGCCAGAAACTATATTGGGGCTATAGATGCAGGAGGGAAAATGAGGCAATGTCTGGAATTAAAAGTACATTTTTTTCTGAGCTATATGACGTTCAATTCTGAATGTATAAAATAATGTGCAAAACTAAGATAGCTTCTTAGTTTTTAAGTTATATGATCAGTTTGGGTCACGTAGGCCTATCTAATACTTCCAGGCCTGCTCCAACCCTACTTTGGGGATATTTACGGAATCCTAACTGTCTGCTGAAGAAGTTTCCAAAAAAATGCTATGTAGAAAACATGAAGGGGAAAAAATAAGGCTCGTTTGGGAGGTGGAATTAATAAAAGGTATTGAAGTAGAGATGGAATTAGGTGACCTAATTCCCTTGGAGTATAGTGCACAGGTTACAGGTAATGGTTGAGAATTCTCTCCCAAAATAAGATCATCAAAGGTACTATTCTGGTACTATTCTGTTTACCATTTATCACAAAAAGGAAAAAGCATGCAAGTTGTGTTATACCTTTATAATGTGAATTTTGGGAACTACCATTTGATTTAAAGAGAGAAAACATATAGGAAATCAGCATTCCATTACCAAAAGACTAGATTTCAGTATTCTAGTAGAAAATTTTGAAATTTTTCTATCCATCATTTACCTTTATTTGCCTGTATTTATCATTTTCCATCGAGTACAATCTCTGAGTCTTCTAAAGTGCTCTTAGAGAGCATAGCATAACTCTATATGGAGTGTAAATGCAATATGTGCATGTGTATTTGCACACAATAAACTTTATAGTATTAAACAATTCATTCTTGGAGCCTGTTTGTGATAGCATTTTATGATATGGCTTTAAACAAGAAGTAGGAGAAACTGGAGCTGTTTGTGTTTGTCTCAAGGGAATAAAAACTTTTTTTTGAATTCTCTCATGCATGTAATATTTGAGATTTATAGAAACAGCATCCTTTTCCCATGAGAATAAAAACCCTCTCCCTAAGTGAAAAATAACCCTGCAACACCTAGGTCATCTGTTCCATCAGTTACTCATATAAAAGATGCAGAAATTTGAGAAAAACAATTTCAACTCTGTTGCAAAAGCACATATTTCCCTAGTACATTCTGCTCTACCAAAAGAAAAGGCCTAAAATTGTTAAAGATTTCTCTTTCTGCTTTGCCCCTCTACCCTCTCTGGTTCATTCCTCTACCCCATAGAAACCCTACAGTTCCAGAGGAGGCTATGTAGTCAAGGATAGCTGTTCACAACATCACCAGTCAGCTTGTTTTGCCAGACACCCTGATGAATGCTCCACGTATTCAGGAATGTTCTGACACAAATGGGGAAAATGAAATCCTTCTTCCTTTTCAAGATAAAGCTTCTTCATCACCAAAATCCTGAGTTTACTTCTGACCCCTCTTTAACCCCTGAAGGCTGCCTTTCCCCATGCAGGACATTAGTGTCTTGAAGTCCTGTTCAAGGCATGCTTCCTCCTCTCCCAGCACTGGACTTCTTAGACACTGCTTTCTTCTGAGCCTCCCACCACCCTTGGCTTTCCCATCATTTCTCAAGCATGGTTCTTCTGGAACACATCTGACTCCCCTTCTCAGCTCACCTTGCCTTCTTCTCTTTGAAATATTGGTGTTCCAGATGTTTCATCTTCGGTCCTGTTTTGTGCCCTATATTCTCTCCTTGAGCCAAGTATCCTTAGGTAAGTCACTTCCCCTCTCTGGTCCTCAGTCTACACATATGTGGTGAGAGGGAAAGATAATCGACTGGATAGTTTTTGAGGTTTAATCCCATCCTCAAATTCTGTGATAATAAATCAGAGGGAAGAAGTGACAGTGGGAATAGAGAGCTGCAAATGCTGGCTGAGAAAAAAGATAGGTTCAGGGAAATGGACCTCCAGAAGGACATCCTGAGAAGACTGGGTGCCACAGTTCACAATGGGTCTTGACAAGCACGCCCACAGGAGTTGGGGCCCCAGTAACCCTGTGGATCCCGCCCTCTTTGGGAGAGAAAGGGAGGCCAAAGTAATGTCTGGATAAGGGAACGGATGCATTGACTCCTTTTCCTTCTTAACTTAGAGAAAGCAAGGCAGAAACAACACTCTCTAAGAGGCTTCTCACTGCCTACCTGGGTTTGCTCCAGGAAGCCCAAGCACTGGACACTGGACACTAATCATCCATTAGGGCTCCCTCATCATGACTAAGTGGGCTTCATCCCAGAGATGCAGGGATGGTTCAACATACGCAAATCTATAAATGTAATTCACCACATAAACAGAAGTAAAAATAAAAACCATATGATCCTCTCAAAAGATGCAGAAAAAGCATTTGAAAAAATTCAACACCCTTTTATGATAAGAATGCTTAACAAAATAGGCACAGAAAGGACTTACCTAAAAATGATAAAAGCCACATATGACAAACGTACAGCCAACATCATACTGAATGGGGAAAAATTGAAAGCATTCCCACTTAGAACTAGAACCAGACAAGGTTGCCCTCTATCACTGCTTCTATTCAAGAAGTGCTGGAAGTTCTAGCCAGAGCAATCAGACAAAAGAAGGAAATCAAGGACATCCAAACAGGGGCAGAAGAGGTCAAACTATCGTTCTTTGCTGACAATATAATCTTATATCTAGAAAACCCCAAAGATTTTGCCATGAAACTACTGGAATTGATAAACAAATTCGGCAAAGTCTCAGGTTACAAAATCAATGTACAGAAATCAGTAGCATTCCTTTATGCCAACAATAATCAAACTGAGAACCAAATCAAAGACTCAATAGCCTTCACAATAGCAACAAAGAAAATAAAATATCTGGGAATATATTTAACTAAGGTGGTGAAAGACCTCTACAGGGAGAACTACAAAACACTGAGGAAGGAAACAGCACAGGACATAAACAGGTGGAAAGCCATACCATGTTCATGGGTCAGCAGAATCAACATTGTTAAAATGTCTATTCTACCCAAAGTGATCTACAGATTCAATGAAATCCCTATTAAAATACCAACATCATTTTT
>CAUYRB010077702.1:0-25449 GCA_963574695.1 Propithecus perrieri
GCGGTGGCTCACGCCTGTAATCCTAGCTCTCTGGGAGGCCGAGGCGGGCGGATTGTTTGAGCTCAGGAGTTCGAAACCAGCCTGAGCAAGAGCGAGACCCCATCTCTACTAAAAGTAGAAAGAAATTAATTGGACAACTAAAAATATATAGAAAAAATTAGCTGGGATGGTGACGCATGCCTGTAGTCCCAGCTACTCGGGAGGCTGAGGCAGAAGGATTGCTTGAGCCCAGGAGTTTGAGGTTGCTGTGAGTGAGGATGACACCACGGCACTCCAGCCTGGGCAACACAGAGAGACTCTGTCTCAAAAAAAAAAAAAAATAAGTTAAACACAGAACTGCCATGTGACCCTGTAATTCTGTTCCTACCTGTATACTCAAAGAACTGAAAACAGATGTTCAAATAAAAACTTGTACGTGAATGTTTACAGCAGCAGTATTCACAAGAACCAAAGGTAGAAATGATCGAAACATCCATCAAATGATAAGTAGATAAACAAATTGTAGCACATTCATACAATAGAATAGTATTCAGCCATAAAAAGGAATAAAGTACTGCTACGTGCTACAACATGAATGGACCTTGAAAACATGCTAAGTGAAAGAAGCCAGACACAAAAGGCCAAATATAGTATGATTCCATTTATACAAAATGTCCATAACAGACAAATCCATAGAGAAAGCAGATTAATAATTGCCAGCAACTAGGGGAAGGGGAGAATGATCACTGCTTAATAGGTACAGTTTTTCCTTTGGGGTGATGAAAATGTTCTAAAACTAGAGAGTGGCAATGGTTACACATTTTGAATGCACTAAATGTCACCAAATCGTATACTTTCAAATGGTTAAAAGGTGAATTTTATGTGAATTTTACCACTATTTAAAAAAAAAAAAAAAAGAGCATTTGGTGCACACACGCACAAAAAAACAAAAACCCATAGCAAAAGTTCTGCCCAACAGGAATCAGGGGGATGGTTTAGCCCCATTAAAGTATCTTTCTCGGGAAGTTTGATATAGCAGAAATTTTTGTGTGAAATACATAAAAAGATGTAATTAGTAGAAGGAGATTAAAAAACCAGTAACGGCAGACATAAAACAGGGGAACCATAAGGGAGCCACATTATAAGCAAGCGGAAACTTTGAGGAAGCAAAAAATTCACCATAGAGTAAAGCTATGAGTAGAGGATGGTAGTTAGGCAGAAGTCATAAAATCAGAGGTAAGCCAGCAGAGAATTAAGGAATGGAGAGGGCCCCATGAAGCCCAGTTCCCCAGAGTAGCCTTGAATCCTGAGTGACCCTTCCTTCTTTCCTGGGCTCAGTAAGTTATGGCTGAAGCATGGTTCCTGTTTCTTGTGTATGAACCAGCTCTTCTTAGTCTTTGTGAAACCCCATCTCCCTTACTGCCACCCAGGTAACCTCATAATAAATCCCCGTTATTTGAGATAACCTCATGATCTTACAACCCAATATCCTAACTGTACACTCACTCTGTTTTGAATGCCTTCCACTTTTCCATCAACAATGAATTAGCAATTGCAAATGTATGATAATCTTCTATTTTATGGGGGTGGGGAGTGCAGAAATGGAGGAAAGTTTTATAAAAGAAGGGGAATAATGGTAGGGAGCGTGAATGATGTAGCTTTAGGGTTTGGGGTTGCCAGGGACTGGTAGGTTTTGCAGTAGGTTTAGGGGATTGTGTTGTATCATATTTCTATTAGGCGACTTTTTATTTTCACAGTTAATTAATCCCTAGATATTGGTACAAGTTGCCCCAAGTATAAAGAGATTAGTCCAGGTTTAAAATGGATCTTGTGTGTTACCAAAGTAGAGTTCTGACAATGAATGAGGCAGGAAGGATCTTCCTCATTTCTTTCAGCCCTGCAGGTTTGCTTGGCATCCCAGCTTACCTAAATCACTGATAGTCTTCTCAGTGTATTTCCATTGGCCTCATGAGGAAAAGTCTTCACAGATTTATTCTTCACAGAGTCTAGCAGTAAATTGGTTGACAGTTCTAGTTTTCTGTGTGGTGAAGTTGAATATTTCATTAGTTTTTTTTGTATAGATTCATATGTCAACTATGCAAATATCTTTCTCTGCTTCTTTCTTTTTTTTCCCTTCCTTTCTTCTCTTTCTTTCTTTGAGTTGGGTAGAGTGGGGTGGGTTGGAAGTAATAAGGAATGCAGTCAGTGAAATCAGTCTTATTAACTAGTCTTAGTAGTCATCCCCTGTTCACTTGGCAGAGGGTGGGGTATAGACCACCTCATTCTCATTGCAGGCGGCACCTGAGGCACATTTGGCACAGTCAAAAGAAAGTAAAGAGATTCGGAACGGAAGCAAGCTACTGAGACACTGCAGAATGCTGCAGAGTCCATGATGGAGTGGAGGTGGAACAACAGACCCACGTCCTTCCTCTGCTGGAGGTTCTGGGACAACCAGTAGCACTCTGCAAATGAAGATTCATGGCTATTTGCCTTTCAACTGAGGTATGTGAAGCCAGGAAAATACCACCAAGGAAGAGTCTTAGGGTATCTTTTTTCTCCTGGAGGAGTGGCTGACTCACCACAGCAGGTTGTTACTGTGGACCTCAAGTCTGTGGAACGGTGGACCTTCATCTCATTCAGTGTTGGGGCTATCCAGGGCTCCTGCCCTCCAGCAGGGCCCCTGGCCTACATTTGGTAACTTCAAGTTAAATCACAGACAAGCTGGGAAATTTTGGCATAGTTATTTACAAATAACTTATATGACTTATTAAAATCTAAAAATGTTGTAGTCCCCTGAATTTGGTAGAACAAGGCCAGTAGTGAGGGCAAAAATCTTTAAGGGAATGCTTACCTCTCCTAATATTTACTCCACTTATTTCCCTGCATTGCACATTAGTCCTTTAGTAATGCTTGGGCTCCTCCAAAGCCATGACAAGTACAAATACATGGTCAGAGTTCACTGTCCTTTCCGTATCTTCCATAATCTTGGTCACCCTCTCAGTCAGACACAAAGTTGGGACACAGGAAATACTTTAAGGCATCCTGTCATCTACACTTATTTGGGTCAAATATCTAATAATACCCACTCCCAAAACTTAATTCTGAAACCACCATCTCTCTATTACATGGTCAAGAGCATCCCACACTCAACAACACAGGGCAATGATACATCTGCATGTATTTACTAAGCCTAGGTTAATACTCATTCAGCCTCATTTCACCTAGTTTCTTTCACACCTTTACATCCAGGTGTGCACAGGGGCTCTGAGAAACAGTTTTAAATAATTATTAAATATAGACTGTCAGATTATTTATCTCTTCACCAGCCACTTCCTTTGGAATGCTTCCTCTACTGTCTGGTATATTATGACTTTATTTGAAGTCTCTCAGCTTTAACATGGCTCACAGCCCATCCATGGAGGCAAGTGATGTGACTTGTAGCTCCTAGCATCTCTTAGTCCCTTTTGCTGTCCCCTGGGCACCATGAAGCTACTATAAAGTTAAAGCTACAACAGAACAGGAGACAGTACATCCACATTTCTATTCTCACACTCACCTTCTGCCTCATCCCTAAACGTTTTAAATTTCAGTGATTTTAATGTGAGTTGAAATGAATAAGACCCTAATGACTCTATCATCTACATTTATATTAGACAAATATACAATCCCATCTACATAAATATGCATGTGTTCTTAATGGATCACACTAAAGGGAATATCTCAAGAGAGGTACTTTAAAATAATGTACCTAAATCTGCAACTACTTATCACATTTTACACTTAGATGAAATTACCTGAAATCTTCAGGCACTCTATATTTAGGGTCAGAGAGTTTCTGAAATTTTAAAGCAGAGGAAATTGTAGCAGTAGGGAATATTTCTAACTCTTTTCTATTAATGTTTTTTAAAACTTGCATTTATCAACCTAAAATGTCTTCTTGCTTTTCGAAATCAGCCATTAGTTCTTAAGATACTTTCAATAATTAATGAGATGTGTTTTAAGTTTTGAATATTCATAGTGCTACTCTATGCATTGAATATCATTACCAGCAATAAATCAGGTCTATGTTATCTGCACACATACACAAAGTAAATAATTCAATCCCCTCCTTCAGATTGCAGGGAAGTATAATTCATTCTTCAGATTTTAATTAAAAAAAGCTCAAGTGCAAATTGTAATTCTTACACATATTTTTAAACAATCAAAATGTAAAAGTCACTAAGTGATAGCAAACCAACTGAAGGGTTTCAAATTCAAGTTTATATCAATTCTTTCAAAAGGTATCAATAACTAGCTCAGAAAAACTGTACCTGCTAAGGCAAAATGCCAATCTTCCCTTTCAATTTATGTGATTTTATTAAATCATTTATATATCAGACTGTCAAAAATCACTTTAGTGATTTATTTATTGGCTATCTGTTATGTTTCAAAGTGATTCTAATTCCAGGATGGACCTTTTACTACCACCAATGTCCTGACTTTGACTCTCTTGCTTGTAATTTTGGTCATCAGTATTACAAGAGAGTTTTCCCGTTGAAAATATCAGAGTCAGTAAGCACTCTCAGATTTCTGTTCTTAAAATGAACAATCAACCTTGTTGCTGTAAGTTGGTTATTTCAGAGCAGAAGAGTCAAGGATTTGAAGTGACAATGGAATATGTTTCCCTTTGCCTATAATAGCTACGCTTTAAGTTATGTGTATAAGGAACATAGTATGACCTGTAATTTGAACTAAGAAAAAATGCTCAAACTTTTTTCAAAGACACACTATCCCCATGACTACCCCATCCAAATGGTTCCCCTGGGGATGACACATTCTAACCTGATCCCCCCTATGGCATTGGTTGATTAACCCAGGAGTGGATACCTCATTCAAGCTGAGCTAAGTAAAGCCCTTCCCAGGGATATTTTGAATTGTAACTGAAAAAGTAGGTCAGCCTTTTGTGTTGGTGGGAGATATAATATGGAAAATGCATGAAATGCAATGTGAGCCTTGGTGGCTCACATGCTACACTCTGTGGCGCAAACTAGAAATGATGATGGTGACGTACAAAATATCATATGAGATAGGTTATATCCTGATGGCATTAAAGTCCCTGGCCACAACTGCTTGGGAGAACCAGCTGTCTCTGGAAATGTGGTAGTTAAATTCTTCCATGGATTCTGAGAGAGATAATTTGAAGTTTGATTATGGTCAATTACAACCCCAAAGACTGATACTTAAAATTATTATCCCAAAGAAGTTTCCTACAAGGGTAGGATCCAAAATTTTATATGGCTGAGTCCAAGGGTGGAGGGAATAAGTATCTTTTTGAAGGCCGAGGACTTTTAATCCAAGAGTTCAATATGTACACTTGCATTAATACGTACACTTTTTGAAGGTGGTGATGTAGTTGGTTCAACTACCACCTGTCAGCTTTTGGGTTCAGGTCAAATGATCGCAGAAGCTCAAGCCTTAGGAAGATCAACAGGAAAATGCTGTCTTGCCTATCATAGGGTGTTGGCTACTTCCTTCAGCATTCATAAAAACGAAGCACAGGCCAGGCGTGGTGGCTCACGCCTGTAATCCTAGCACTCTGGGAGGCAGAAGCAGGAGGATCACTTGAGGTCAGGATTTCGAGACCAGCCTGAGCAAGAGCAAGACCCCATCTCTACTGAAAAAATAGAAAGAAATTAGCCGGACAACTAAAAATATATATAGAAAAAATGAGCTGGGCATGGTGGCATGTGCCTGTAGTCCCAGCTACTCGAGAGGCTGAGGCAGAAGGATTGCTTGAGCCCAGGAGTTTGAGGTTGCTGTGAGCTAGGCTGACGCCATGGCACTCTAGCCCGGGCAACAGAGCAAGACTGTCTCAAAAAAAAAAAAAAAGAAAAAGAAAAAATGAAGCACAAAAGAGACAAGCTCATTTACTGAAAATTGACAGGGAACAAAAAGACAGGTGAGATAGCTTTGTTAAAGACAATTCTCCATGGACTCAGTAATCTGAAACTTCTGGAGATCAGATAATAATACAATTTGATAAATTGCAGCAAACTCTGTCTCACCCAAAGCAGTGAGGTGAGAGGCAGAATATTGGCTCCTAGCAATTGGAGTGGGTATATTCCAGAGGATCCAGAGTTATTAGCAGTAACTAATTTATTGGCATTTCCTGTCTGTGTATTAATCTTACCAGGAAAAGATGATAAAGCCTTCCATTAAAAAATTCATCTGAGTTTCATTTAAACATGGCAAATTAACCCTCTGCTTCCTTAAACCTCACTTAAGTGATTGCTAAAGGGAATTAAACAATACAAACCCAAAGGAAAAGAGAATAGGAGGCAAGACAACAAAAAGGAAAGATATTAACAAAATTTGAGGGTGGAAAGTGGATAGAGCTGTAGTAATTAACTGACTTAGCAGAGCTGAGAAATTTTTAACTTAAGCACTTATAGAGGGAGGATAGTAACAGAAAATGAGCAACCGCACCCACACCCTTAAAAGGACCAGGCTTGATGATACCAGGTTAAGTGTTAAGTGTGAAATTGGACACAGGTGAATTAATTGACAGTCTAAAGAGAGAGTAGTAGGAAGTACCAGCTCTCCTCAATCAAAGAAAACAAGTAACCACCCTTTCAGTAATTTTCCAAAAGAAAATAAAAGGTTTGTTCTCTGAGGAAACCTAACCAGAGAAGGTCCACACTGAAGGATGCAGGACTATGGCACAGTATAAGATCGAAATGAGGTTTAATGAAAATGTACATATTGAACTGCTGGACTCCAAGCCTGTTGTTGCTCCCAGAATTCTCTGAAGAGACTGAACAGCTCCAGATGAAAGAGATCCATGTACCAATTTTTAGCATTCTTTCCAAAACAGGCAGATTCATCATAGCTTAGTGTTAAGAAAAGGAAACTCGAAGTGCAGAATGCAGATTCAAAGGCTTGGCTGGACAGGATTCCTGGCATTCGGTATTAGATAACAGAATCTCCCAAAATTAAGTTGACAAGAAATTGACTAGGATGTTAAGTTTTACTGCCAAAGAGGAAAAACAATAACAAGTAAATCTGTGATTGTTCAACAGCTTAGGAAATTCCCAGGTTTAACCAGCCTTAGTAGTTAGTACTTAGTGCTAGAATGAAACAGGTGAGTCCAATGCACAGCCAGAACTGAGAACCAGTGGGCTATAGGAGAATGTAAAGTGCTAGCTTCCAGGTGTTACAAATGGCCTCCTCAGCTGCAGCCATGCTTCTCAAGGTTTAATTGCAGATTGAAATTCAAATTCTGAATCGACTCAGAATCCATCTCACTAGAGGAAATCCCCTCTTTTCAGGAGCCCCTCTAGCAACCACCATTTTTCTCTGTTTCTGTGAGCTCAGGCTTTTTTATAGTCCACATATAAACGAAATTGTAAAGTATTTGTCTTTCTGTGTCTGACTTATTTAACTTAGCACAATATCCTCCAGGTTCATCCATGTTGTTACATGAGGAAAACGGGGAGATGTCGGTCAAAGGGTACAAACTTCTAGTTATAATGAATAAATTCTGGGAATCTAATGGACAGCATGGAGACTATAGTTATTAATATTGTATTGTTTACTTGAAATTTGCTAAATGAGTAAACCTTATGTGTCTTAACCACACACATTCAAAAAAAGGTGAGGGGTAACTGTGTGGTGATGAATGTGTGGATTAATTTGATTGTGGAAATTATTACACGTGTACCTGCATGTCAAATCATCACATCGTACAACTTGACTATGAAAAATTTTTATTTGTCAGTTATACCTGAGTAAAGCTGGAGGTTGGGGAGAAAGAAGCCCCTCATTAAGAACAACATGCCTTCTGAGTCCAAGGAGTAGATAACTTGTGTGTTCATTAAATACTGTAATGCAGAATTCTTGCCATTTGAGCAAAGCCTTCTTCTGGGGATTGGCCCCTTAACCCGTCTCAACTTTACCCTAGATATCTCCCAGACCATCTTTGCCTCTCCACCATAAGATAGTCTGGAACTGTCCAGATGTTCCTGAATCAAGACCCAATCATGGCTTTTTGCCAGGGAGCCCTCTCTGTTTTCAGTGAAAGGCCGCACACAAAGGATCATAATCTGGATGCTAAGCCTGCGAGTAATCTCATTCCAGATGAGCACTGATAACAGATGTTCTTCCATTCTGTGGGTTGCCTTTTCACTCTCTTCATAGTGAAGTAGAGTATCAGCAGAGTAGCAAATGTTATTTTTGCTACTGAATAAGAATTTTTCAAAACCATGAGTTTATGCAGTTCAGTTTCTTTGATAGGATCTGATCTTATGAAAGTATATTAAAAATATTCATTGTATGAGACACAAAGACTCTATAATTTAACTACTTACAGAATAATTTGAGTTACAATCCACTCCATGTAACAATGGCATTGTTATTCTAATTGAATAGCAGTAAATAATTTTTTAATTGTACTATCAGGTTTGGTTAATCAGATATCCATATGGTGTCTTTCTGAAATCATGAAAAGAAGCAGTTCTAAGTAGACTGTAAATCTAACTGCAACATTAAAATAATAAAATTTTTAGATGAAAACATAGGAGGATATTTCTATGACCTTGGAGTAAACAGAGATTTCCCAACAAGGCTAATAATAATGAAAAGATTATAAATTGGGCTGCATCAAAACTGAGAACTCTGTTCATCAAAAGACATTGAGAGTGAAAATGTAATGCAGATAATGGAATATATTTGCAGTATGTTTATCCAATACAGGATCTGCATCCAAAATGCATAAAGAATTGCAAATCAATAAGAAAAAGACAACATGATGAAAATGGAGAAAATGACATAAGTAAGTATATAAGGTTCACAACTTGATTAGGCATCATGACTATGCAAATTGAAAGCACAGTGCAATGCCACTGCATGCCCTCAAAGAATATATCCAATGTTGGCAAGAATGTAGAGCAAACTAAACTCTGGTATACTGATGATGGGAGTGTAAATTAATACAAACGTGTTGGAAAGCTATCTGGCAGGATTTACTAATGCTGAACATATGCCTATCTTATGACCCTATATACACAAAAGATGTGTGTACATATGTTCACCGAAAGACATAAAAAAGAATGTTCATAGCAGCACTTTTCATAATAGTGAAAAAAATTTACCCAAATGTCCATCAAGAATGGAATGTAAAATCAATTATGGTATATTCACAGAATACTATTTAGTAACATCAATGATACTATTCAGAAGGAATTTGCACAGCTATGTACAACAATATAGATAAATCTCATAAACATAATCCCAAGTGAAGGAAGCCAGATATCATCCTTTCCCTGATCGCTCCTTGCTTTGTTATATAACATCATCTCTGTCTAAAAAGGTGAGTGTGTATGTGTTTATATGTGTGTATTTGAGTAGGGAGTTGCCTTTCTGTGGGTTTCAGAATGGCCCACAAAAGAGCCATTATCCTCAATTAATGTTGCTGATTCAGGTGAATCAAATATTAAAAGTATTTTTATCTGTCTATCTTCTATCTGCAGGGTTGGATGGCTAACTGCATTGGAAATATAAACTCTTTTTTTTTTTCTCTTTTGTTTTTCACTCTACTTTACCTATCCTTGACCTCAAATTGAGTTAATTTGCAACTAAGAATTGAAAGCCATTTTAGAATGTGTTTATAACATACTTTTTTTTAAAGTTCATAATATTTTCAAATTTGAGAATTTTAACCAAGCCTTAGATTTTTCACATCCAGGAGTTTTAGCTATGAGTTAGCTATTCGCTGTCCACAGGGGCCAAATAATTTAGCCATTGCTCATTTTCCATTAAGGTATTCATGCCATTGTTCACCTCCATTCTATACACTTTTCTAAACCTGCTGCCAAAATAAATAAAACTAAGTCACAAACTCTGATTATCCCTAAAGTTTCCGGAACTTTCTGAAACACAAGAGAGACATTTCACTGTGAGGAAAGCAATGGTCCCTGAGGAAATAAGGTGCATTGGCAATCCCAGGACCAAAACTTAGTCATGGTTCCTGATGTCTGGGCATTCTTGATCAAGTTATCTAAACCATATGAGTTATACCATTTCTATGCCATTTTCTCACTGGTATGTTGGTGACAACAATCCCCACCTTGCAGCAGGGCTATGAGAAGTTAAAATAAGTTGAAAAACCATCTGTCCTTGAATAGATGCTCCACAATTAGTGCCTGTTACTTATTCACTAAACTGGAGGCTCCACAAGGTGGCAACCATGCGTTATTCGCTTTGTTTTCAATGACCATGCAAATCCCTAGAAATTGTAAATGCTCTATAAATAGTTGTTAAATGAATAAGTTAGTAAATTAAAGGATTCTTTGAAAATATGATATTAATAGCTTCCAAATATCCTACTTTATGTATAACCTGTTTGGTTTTGAAAGGTTAGGTAGACCTGCCCTGTTTTCCTGGAATTCTTTACCAGACCACACAGGTGAAACCCAAGTATCCACATTCTAAGTTCAGAGAATTATCTGCTGTAAGGCCAATCACTGTCCTATGGGGCTTTCCGAAGAGGGCCATTTCAGCAGAACCCACGCTAAAATGATACTGCCAGAGGGCTAGAGAGGAGATGAAAATTTGACTCAAGATGGGGAGTAATGGAGATGCAGAATTTGTCATGTAGCAAATCATCCCTTCTTCCTTCCCTCCCTTTGGGAATGGGGCCGTTCAATTAGTTAACACACATTCCTGTGATACTGGAGGTGCCCAAGCCACTATGCTGAAGATTTTCAGTCAACTCCCATGTAAAAAATGCTGAACAACACCTGTCCTCACAGAGTACCCATTTCCCAAGGCCTGATGCTAGGGGCATAAAGAAATGGGCGAGAAAGAGGCCTCAGTGCAGAGAGGGCCTAGCAGGATGGCATTCCCACCACTCAGTGTGAAAACTTCTATGGATTTTCTATGGGTGATGGAGCAGACCCTGTAGAAGGTGGAGAAGATTCAGCCATCCCACTGCTCCAATCAAGAGTGCCACTTCTGAGTGAGGCAACTCAAGCAGCAACAAGATGGTCTAGATGAATTGATATAGGATTGAGGGGGAGGAAGACACAAGCTCAGTTGTTGTTCCTTTATCAGAGCCTCTGAAAGGAAGGTCACCTCCAAAGAACCAACCCTGCACCCCACCACCCAGGAGAACCTGATGCTCTGAGGACACTGTCAGCCCCATCTGAACTCAGTGGTGAGCAACAGGAGAAAGAATCCTGTGGTCATGTAAACTGTCTCTCTCCCCTTTGTCCTCCTTCTCTCAACCCCAGAGGAGCAAGAGCAGGAAAGGAGGCAGGTGAGAGAACAGACATCCTGATATTCCCCGTTCCAAGCTGCCATATTCCTGGGATTCATGGGAAAAGGGGTAGGGAATAGACACAATTAAGTCTTAAAATTTCAAATCAACTCTCTTAATAACTAGAACTGTTTAAAAAATTACATAAATGGCTTGAGACGCCATTAAGGAAGCCAAAGATCCCACAGGAAGACAAGGTTTGGTAAAAAGATTTGATAGAGTATAACACAAGCAATCAATAGAAAAAATAATTATAAATTCAAGCCAGGCCCATGTGGATGTTTCATCATTTATGTAACCATTCTCTAACTTCCAGACACCATTCTAGCCTATAGTTTCTGGATTAATGCAAACAAGAAAAACAGTTTTATGGCAGAATCTTAGGAGATTTTGTATCACATGGTGAACTACATACCATGGCAGTCAGAACAATTAATATCCAGCACAAACCTGACCCACAGTGATTATATCAGATGCATTTATCCCAATTCTTTCTGTCCCTATGTGCTCTCAGACCCATTCCAGCCCTTCCCCTAATCTGCTTTGTAGTACACAGGGCTGATCCCTGCAAATTTCATTTCCCACTGCCCTGCAGTTGAGTTCAGTCAGTGGCAACAGTGGCTGAAGATCTGAGGGTGGACGAAAAGAGGGGCCAGTGCATTTCTTCACCGACTTCTCTGTTTCAGAGGCATCCCCCGAAGGGCTATGTAGCCTCCAGGGTTATGGCCAGTCCCTCCCTCCTTGCTTCTAGCCCCTCTGGGCCCTGGCAATAATACTACCTCCTCCTCCCCTTTTTCTTCCATCCTAAAGCTGGTAGGAAATTCTGCTGCAGCTACTAATGGGGCTGCCTCTTTTCTCCTTCTTGCCATTTTGGCTCTTCCATCACTTCTGCAACTAGTTCCCCATATTGAATCCCTTCTTTTGAACTACTTGGCATGGGCTGTTTTCTTGATTAAACATCAAAAAATTTACTCTCCTAATCCCATCCATCCTCCATCACTGTGTGAAGACACCCAGACTAATGGAAAATACACCCCCTTTCAAGGGATTCCATATGCATTCATTAATCTGTAGCCTAACTCATGTTTTAAAGACAGAAGCACACTGATATTTAGTGTCCATTACCAATCCCAAATTTTCAAAGGAAAAATGATGGCCATCAAGCATTAAATCAAATTGAGTTTCTGAATCACTGGGACAAATGAGCATAATCCTGCACTCCCCACCCCCACAGTTCAAAATTGGACATTTTTAGGGAGTCAATGTATTTTTCCACGTTGAGATATAAACCCCCAGAATATAAAGCACAAAACCAGTTAAATTTCGATTGAAAACTGAATTATATTTCTTTCAGAAGATAGCTTCAAAGGATGAATGTATTCATTTATTCAACAAATATTTATTGACTGCATAATCCTAGGTGCTGGATATACAGCTATACATAAAATAAACAAAATCCTTGCCTTCCTGGAGCTTTACAGTCTCAAGGAAGAGACACTCAAAAAGCAAACAAATAATATTTCAGCAAGCTGTAAGTGCCATGAACAACAATGGAGAAGGGAAAAATGAGGATAGTGGCTGGGGAAGGTTTCTTATTGACAGGATGTCAAAGAAGGCCCCTGAGGAAATAACCAAAATGCAGGGTCTGACTGGCGAGAGGGAGTCAGGAGTTTAGAGACAAGGACATCCCCAGCAATGGACGAGCCGGAATGGAAGTCCTGATGCAAGAAGGCAGAGTGAGTCTGAGGAATTCCACCCTGGCTCCAGCATGTGCACTTGAAGAACCTATATATTACATTGCATTCAGATTTTTATAATATTTCAGTCATCTTTGGTCCAGCTCCCTATTTTTCCAAAACACACACACACCACAATTAAAAATAGCCATCACTGAGCTTTTCTCAGTAAACTCATTTATAAGTGGTCACAAACATCCACATTATTTGCCCTGTGTTTCTCTCAATGATAATCCCTAGACCAGTTGCTTCCAAATCACAGCCTTTTCAAGTAACACGTATGCACACTAAGTCTGAGAATTACCAGGAAATGCACCTCTCTGCCACAAAATTTAGCATTCTGTGGTGAGTGAAGCTCCAGCTTGCCAGCAAGGATATAAAATTTCACGGTAATATTCAAATTCACCCCCACCCAAAAAGTCCCATTTAAATGAAAAGCAATCAGTCAGTATGGAAATGTCCAAACAAAACCAAAATACATAATTTATAATTCCTATTTCAAAGGACCAATTTTTAAAATTCTATTTGGAACTTTGTCAACATTACTGGCCATCCCTCTGTGTGTGTTTCTCCCTCTCAGCATAGAGAATTTGAGCCAACTTTTAATATGGTCTAAGAAGGTTTTCACTTCCCTCTGTGTCTCTGGAGCAGCTGGTGAGCGTCTATATACCTTTGATTAAAAAGCAGCTCTGGCTACGCGGTTTCTGGGCACACTGCCTCTTCAGCATCCCTTTCCCAGTGCTTACCTAGCAAAGGCAGAGAAAATCACTCTCAGACTGAACGTCCTTTAAAAATTGTTATATCTGATTTATATTCATATACAGCACTTGACAATTTAAAATACTATAGCAAACCAAATAAATTACAAAGTATATATAGCCAAAAATTCTCCTAATATACCAAGTACGCATAGATTTTTGTTTGCAGGCTTGGAGCAAGCAACCATGTATTTCATAATTTCAGAAACAAATTGCTTACAGGCCCATCAGAAATATTACACAAGCACAGAAATGCCTTTCCTCATTTCGAAACATAAATATACATTCCAAATCAAACAATTCAATCATGTATTTCTTATTTCTAACAATTGATATTATTTGTGTTATTTTTGGAATACCTTTATTGCCTAATTAATCCACATATATCACACCTATTTGAAAAAATTTTGATACATGCACACTTTCAAAAGAAAATTCACCTTAAAAAAATTTAAAAATTGAAAGGAACAATCCCTGCCAGTGATGGCTTTTAGGATATTATTCCACCATACAGCCACTTATAGTGATCATAGTTTTTATCTCATTTCATGAAAATATTTGGTCATTCCACAGTCTTCCAGAAGTAAATTGACAGTGAGGTCAGTGGAGAAAAAAAATCACAGGATTTCAAGAGCAAAATTCCTTCTTGCTTTTTATAACTTGACCAATTCTCTATGCACCAAGTAATTTTAGTCTAATGAGTATGAGAGGAGTTTTTTGAACTTTGCGATCACAGTTTTTCTTACATTTTTATATTTCCATGTCATGATACCCAGGCACTCTGATTCTTTTCTCTGTGAGAAGAGTGTCTCTTCAAAGGTCTCCCCTCTTTCCCTAACATTCTACAAAATGCAGTGGAGTGAAGGAACAAAGACTCCACCACATCCTACATGCACACACCACTCTACCAGACATTGCCCTCTTCTGGTCCTATGTTCAGTCATTCAGACTCCTTGTTACCACAAAGGCAACAACCAGAAAACTACAAATTAAAAGGTGCCAAACGTTTATAATGTTGCCGCCCATTAACTGACCCAGTCCCAACCTGTTTTCTATAAAAGTCTATGCCAGTCCTTAAAATGTCCACTACAGTTTGCATGAAATCTTTCCAAATTATTAAGGAAGATTCCTAAATTAAATCGTTATATTAAATGCAATCTAATCCAACCCACCATACCTAAAGTAAACACTCAATGTTAGAGCTCTCAAAAAAATAAAATAAAAACCAGAAGAGTCATATTTAATCGGTCTAGCAGACAAAAATGGAAGTAGCAGCAACTAGCAATTAGTCCAATGACCAGATAATTTCTTTGTTTTTACTTCATTAAAATACTGAGTTTATTTCACATATATATTTTTGTCTCATCACCATTTCCATGTCTGATCACCACTACTACTATGTCCTATCATAACATTCCATACACACTTAAAACCAAGCAAAGGGTGGATGGAGTTCCATCTTTAAAACCTAAACAGGATCTTTAGACAAGACATTCTTGGCGGTGGAACCTGGACAACATTTATCAAACACAGTAGGGAAATTTCTTACTCTGCATTACAAAAAGGACAGCCAGATATCAACTGTTACAGAAACACAATAAGATGGAAATTTTTAACAAATTGTTTAAACTATTTTCTTAAAGAGACTTCCTCCACTACCAGACAGCTTTAATGTCAGGAGATCAAAGTTGCCTGTTACTCCATACAACTTTCCATAAGGAGACTTGGGGAGGGCCAAACTCCAAAGCTGGTCAACTGAGATGATTGATATTCATTATTAAGTAAATACAAAAAAAAGTTTTTCTCAATAGCAATTTTAGTGTAATGCTCATAATATCATTCATTCATTATATTATCTTTTCTTCAACTTAAAATCTGTGTGTTTAATACAATTGCCTTTTCATAGTCTCTTAGCACACCCCATGTCACATGTTTTTTTATTATTATTTTTGTGGATCCAAGGCTCCTGTATAAAGTCAACATATTTCGCCTTGTGGTAATAGTTCACTTTTGTTTGTCACCATTTGTTTATTTTTTTAAGGCTGGCCTCTTTTCCTCTCTTAATATTATGCCAGAAATTTCTGAAAGTATCATCACTCCTCATCAATAATGATGTTTCTGACCTATCTTGATTTTCCTGCCCCAAGTTAAGCAGTAACTCTCCTCAAAGTTGAAGTGGTTCATTTTGGGGAAAGATAATACAAAGTCCTAAAATCTGGGTCCTTGTCTGCATTTTATATCATTCCACACTATCTCTAGCAATAAACTGCCTTATATTAGAAGCTGTGCAAGTAATTTTAGCCAACATAAGAGTAGACTTTCAAATTCAGTTCTTCAGCTATTTATGTGAAGTAGCTGATATTAACCAAGGTTATTATATGGTGAATGTCTATTGCAAATCATGTTGATCTCCAGTTTATATTGATGTGGTATATACTGGGTGGTAGCAAAATAGGTTAAAATAAAAAAAAAAAATAGTTCCCCTAAAATGGCAGAAGTCGATAATGTATCCGTATCTATACCTAACCAAATACAGGTCCATTTTTGGTTGACTTTTTCTTTACTATCAAGCATAACACAGAAAATTTTGTTAACATGCTCTGGCAAAATGCCCCTCGGCTCTCTGTCCCAGCTAACAAAGAAGCAATTCAATAAGATGAGGTCCATTAGTTTCACTGTTCTTATTATTACTGCCCTATGTGTTATGATACATATTCTGTATAAGTGACCAATGTATGGAGGATCCTGTGCTTCCTTTGACTTTTCCTTTGTCTTAAATAAGAGCTTTTATTGCAGCTTTCTTAATTTTTTCTGCCTATTATATATCACTTACAAATGTAGTAGCTGAATGTATTTCATCTATAAGTTTCAAACAAACTCTTTTCTTTCTAAAGAATATCTTTTTTTTAATTACACTGTTTGAGTTGATTTCTGTTACTTCATACCAAAAGATCTTTATTTTTGAAGGTGGCTTCACGTTATTAGCTCTTATAAAATAGAACATCCTTAGCCTTTTAATCAAGAAAGGTCATGATTAGAAAAGCTGCCTCTTTCTGACAAGAGTCTACAGGAGTCAGAATTCATTTACCCCACATTTTCAGTGGGATAAATTAAAAACTTTAATCAGGGACTGAAAGTCCAATCATTCCCAAACAGTAGAACAATCAAAGGGGAAAAGAGGTTTGTCTCAGCTGTGCCCTTTATAGGTCTCTTAACTAAATTATTAATGATGGGGGAAGATAGTACACTCTTATAAAAGTTTCTTTATGCACTTCATTTAGCATGGTTTGTCCTTAGTCTATTGGGACCTTCTAGGGGAATCCTGCCTGGGGTGAATATTGACTTCAGTGCCTGTAAAATCTTCTGAGCTGTTTTGTCTTTGGGATTCTCAGCCCAGACAACTCAACAGTGTAGCAAATGCAGAAATAAATGACAAGATAAAGAGGACTTGTTTCAGAATCAGCTCAATGATACATCTGTAGCTTCTTCATAGACCTAATGGGAGGGAAGTGGCAACTAATCTGAAAAAACACCTTCATGATGGCTTGAAATCATGTTCCAAATTTGGGATACAGTTGTTCTCAGCTTATCTTTTAGTTTGCTAGAAAATCCACTGGGTTTTCTCCAACATTCTCCACTCAATAATGTTCCCACTGATCTTAGATTATACAAGATGTTAAGCCTGTTAGGATAAACTTACTCACCCTGTGAGGCTTAGGAAATTGGTCCATGCCTACGAGGTCTCCTGCTCCTGAGACCCCCATGTGGAACAAAATTCTAACATCTCTGTAGAGCAGAGGCCTTAATACAAATGCTTGCAGAGACCAGAGAGCAAAAAAAAAGTCTTTCATTGACCAATAAAAAGACATTGCCCTACATCTGCCCACCTCCTAGCTCCCACCACACCAGATCTTATGTGAGAAAATCTTCCTGATTCTCAAGAGAAGCTTATGGGTTTGTATGTTTGTTTATAGTAGGGATGTCAGAGGAGCAGAATGGGATTGATGATGCCACTGATTTATGACACATTATCTTCATTTGTTCCTCCTTTTATTTTGTATGTATCCCCTTCATCCCATACAGTCCAATTTCTCTCCCCATTCATAGTTACCAACCTAAAGTATTTAATATTTATATCTTCAATTCACCTTCATATTTTTATTTATATAGGTATGTATGAGAATGTCTTTAAAATATGAACATTACTGTTTATGTATGTTTAATTTACATAAATAGTACTAAACTACAAAAATTATGTTCTCGAGATCTATCCATGTGGCTAAATGTCTACCTTTTTCATTCCTAGGGATTGCTGTATAGTCTACATTTAACGTAATTATCCCCTAGTTCTTTGCTACCACAAGTAATGCTGTGATAAACAACCTCATATGAATACCTCCTGGTGCACTCTTATGAGAATTTCTATAGTATTTAGAGTCTGCACAATAGTTACTCAATTCCACTAAGTACTGATGTATTGTTTTCCAAAGTGATCCTACCAGTCCCCATCCCCCCAGCAGTGCATGAGGGTTCCCACCTCCCCACACCCTCACCAGCATTTTTTTTTTTTTGTACTTTAGTAAGCAGTAGATTCAAGTTAAATGTGGCAGAGACAAAAGGAATGTCTGTGGATGGGGGTTACATCTAGGATCATGGTCAGTTAGAATCCTTATGAGATTTTTACAAAACCTGAACATCTAATATCCAGGATTTTGCTGTATCATGCGCAATGCATATCCATCATCCTAAAAACATTACAAAGCCTGCTACACTGATAGCATTTTTACCTTCAGACTACTTTCAAGAGAAAAGAGCAGGTGCTCAATAGGGTATCAATGTTTTCTTCTCTTGATGATCAGAATAGAAAAGATACACAGGCTGCAAGCAAAAGAACTGACTTCATAGCAAGGAAACCATCACTACCATCAAAAGCTTCATTTTCCTCATTCAGCACCTAGGAAAATTCCCACACAGTAGTGGTTTATCACTCAGGGTTCTCCAGAGGATATATATATATATATATATGTAGATAGATACAACACAGGGGATTCATTAGAGGAATAAGCTGACGCAGTTATGGAGACTGAGGAGCCCCAAGATAGGCTATCTACAAGCTTGAGAAGCAGGGAAGCCAGTAGCATAGCTGTCCAAGTCCGAAGGCCTCAGAACCAGGGAAGCCAATGATGTAACTCTCAGTCAGAGGCTGAGGGTCTAAGCACCTGGGAGGCTGCTGGCAAAGTTCCAGAGTCCAAAGTTGGAGAACCTGTAGCTCTGCTATCCAAGAACAGGAAAAAAGGATATCCCAGATCCAGCAGAGCAAGTGTGAATTCATGTTTCCTCTGCCTTTTGCTTCTATCCAGGCCCCCACTGATTGAATAGTGACTGCTCACACCAAGGGAGGATCTTCCCCACTCAGTCCCTAGCTCACATGCAGACACACCCTCACAGATACATGCAGGAATAAGGGTTTACCAGCTGCCTGGGTATCCCTTAATCCTGTCAAGTTGACACCTAAAATTAACCATCACAGGAGGGTAAGAGCTAGCAGAAAATTTGGCCTGTGGACAGGACCTGTCCTTCAAGGATAGCCATGCTTCCCATTCCTGAGAATGGGGCCCAACAGACCCCCAGAGCTGATGCTTTTCTCCCACTTCTACCTCCCAACAATAGCAGCCAGAGGTGAAGCCGAGGCACCCAGGACACAGGACATGTGAATAAAGAAATTGGGGGTCATCAGATAGGAAAGAGTTTCCTACAGTAGATGCTCCTTAGGTCACTGGAGAGGACAAAGAAGAAGGTGGTGGTGACAACATTGAGGGTCACATCACTCAGAACCTCTGGAGTAGATCACACATATTCAGACTTCCTCCAGCAGGGCACTGTCCCATTTAATGAGAAATGCTGCCTTCCTGAGCCCTGAATTAGTTCATGTTAATCTCTGGGTTTCTGCCTAACTCACTGAATAGGGAAATCCTATCTCTTCCTGTTCTCCCATCTACTCCATGATACATTTAAAGCAAAATTGTGCCAAAATGAGAGAATATAGGGCTTTAAAAAATAATCCAGACAAATGTAACAATAAGAAACACCTCATTTTTGAAACTCTGCCATAGTCTGTGAAAGTCAGGTGTCATTGGTCCATCATCTCTGCCACCATTATCAAAAGAAGAAGGAGGCAGAGGTGGGGAAGGGAGAGAAAAAAGAAAAGTATAAAGCTCAAATGGACCTTCAGTGATTATGAGAGGCAAAATTAGATCTGTTTAAAAAATATATGGTAGTCATTGCTGAGATTTATTTACTTAATCTTCGTCAGTTTGTAACATTAAGAAGGGATAACCTATTTTGAACTTAATAAGTCTTAATGAGAAGAACAGATGTTTGAGAAAATCTGCTTGTGATTTCTGAAATCTGTATTTAGCTTTTCTCTTGAAAAATTTAACCATTGGACTCATTAAATGTTGTATCTGAGGAAGACAAAATTGTAAGTTGCACACAATAAAATGTACATATAAATACATTATTTTATCAATAACTGTAAAGAGCTTCCAGAACTAATTGTAATAATCAACTTTGGAAGGCCTGATCCATTTGAATCAGAAGAAAAAATGACCAGGGTTCTATTCTTCTGGTTCATTGACTTCATCCAATTATTGCTGACACAAAGGATGAGTAGACACACCTTTAAATCCATCATTATGGATTAGTTTAAAATTCTTCTCTGATTGTCTGGAGTATCAGGGCCTGAGGTAATTATTTGCAAGCCAAGGGCTACCTCTTCATCTGCCTTTTTTTATAGACCCTTCATTCAGGCCAAGTTTTTAAAACATGAACAGTTTTTATGATCAACTTTCATCTCTTTTTGTCTTACAAGCCTAGCCCATGATCACCAGCACTGCCTGCCACTGGACTTCCTCATTTGGCCACAACGTGGATTCTTAAATTGTGCCTATTAAAGCAGAGTATAAGCATCTTTTTCTTTAAGAAACCAAAATCAGCTTCCTGCTTACCTTCCCACAGCTTACTAAGGTCTCCAGGGAACTATCTGAGATCACAGTTAATATCCTTTAATGAATCTCACATTTCAGCTTTTCTAAAGGTCTTATCAAAACATCATTTTTATTTTACCCAACAATCATGCTTGAAAAATAAAATTATTTCTTATTTGATAGGTTCGGGGTCTAAAGTCAATCAGTTTTTACTGGTATTTTGTAGTAATTGGACCTTCTAATGGTTCCTTGATGGCAGTCATGATGTCATGCATTTTGGAGTGAGAGATGCTAATGACTTCATAAAAAAACTTAAAGGAAAATTTACACTTGTAAATCTGATGGAGAATTGGTTTCACAAGACTGATTAAGTTGATAAACATAATACAAGAAGTCTTCATTATCTGAGTCCTGGGAAAAGACTGTGTAAAGTCAATCTCCTTAAATATTCTCAAATGAAAAAAGCAAGGTGCAAAACAATGTATATACAGTACTAAATTAACTTTCAGGCAAAATATACACATAGACTACTGCTAGAAGAATCCCCAAGCAATTGGTAACAGGAGTTGTTTTGGGGAAGAATGAGAAAATGTGGAATGTCAGGAGAAAGTTTCACTCTGAGCCCTTTCAAAGATTGGGCACCATGAATTTATTATCTGGTTAAAAAAAATTATCAGGCAAAGCATAAAAATCCTGAAATATGCATATGCCATCTGAAAGATTATAAATATTTATTAAAAAATAAAGTATACTTTAAAGACGAAGACCTTTTTCAGAGAAAAAAATGATAAAAATTTTGTTTGAAATGTCATCTTAAAGAATTAAAGACTAAATAAAATTAGTTTAAGTTTACATTATATGTAGCAAGTGTTAGATTAGCATTGCAACGAATCACAATTTCAGCTGAACAAAGACCAAATCAAGTAATTTTTCTAACGCAATTGTATAAAACCTCCAATTCTAATTTGTGGTTAACTCTGGATCCACAAGATAGACTGCTTTGAGCAAAAAAAAAAAAAAGAAAAAAAAAACTTTGGTGACAAGGCAATAAAGGCAACAAGGCAACAAAGCAGGATGCTTTTTGCAAGAATATTCCAATTTTTCCAATGGTCTCCCTTAATCTTTGACACTTTAATTATTCTCCTAGGAAAAAATATAAATTCATTTTCATCTCTCTTGATTTTGGAATGTCATCTACAAACCTACGTTTCTTTATGCAGTTTCTTAAAAAGGGATGTCTTTGCTCCTTGAGGGAGGACGCCTGCCCCTAGCTGATCTGCCTGCATTGAAAGCCCAGTGAAGAGCACATCTGGCCACTAAGCCCAGAAATAACTCCCTCATCACTTATGAAACTTATAAAGAAAATAGAAACAATCTTCAAGCAATGCTACTCCAGAACGGAGTGAAGAGGCCATGTTACTGACATGTTGCTTAAGTAACAAGTATCAGAATGTGAAAAATACCCCTGGTGGATGCATATCTGAAGGTTAGAACTTTAAGATCATTGGTGCCCTTAAAACAAGCTATACCTCGGTGACTGTAACAGGATGCCCAGGTGCCCCAGGCAGACTTTAGTGTGACATAGGGACTGGAGTGGGATGGGAGGTGAGGAGAGCCCTGGTTAGTTTCTTAATCACCTAAAAGAAAACTGGAAAGAAAGTGCCTGCCTATTTTGAGGTTAGAAACCTTGATACAGAAAACACAGGGACTCAAATGTAAGCAAACACCCCATGGACCAGTTCAGAATAGCTGGAGCTACAGAGAAACCCTCAACACTGAATCAGAAAGGAGAACTGTGAATGTTAATTGGATATTTGATGCTATTAAAGACTCATTCGTTTTTTATGTATGATAGTGGTATTATAATTACATTTTCCTAAGTACTTTTCATTTAGAGATATTTACAGAGCACTTAGGAATGAAATGATATGATGGATGAGATTTGCTCTTAAAGGATCTGGAGGGATAGCCATTTGTTGATATTGCTGAAGCTGAGTGATCGGTACATGAGGATTCATTATACTTTTCTCTATTTTTGTATATGTTTGAAATTTTCCATTAAAAAAGAAAACCGAGGCACATTTTACTCCTAGTTTTTCTCTTATTGAAGCTGGCCGTAGAGGGAGGGAGAAGAAAGCTGAGGGCAGGCTGTGAGGCACCCAGAGGACACCCACCAAAGTTCTAATAGCCGGAGCTGAGCAGGACACAATAAAAGTGTTCAAGGCTGCCCTATAGGGCTGCAGAAAGGCATGTGGGGAAGTGAATCCTATAGAGAATGCCCGAGAATCAATCACCATGTCACAGAGATCTGGGTACACCAGAACTTAAGTTAGGAATAAGTTCAAGGGCAAGTACAACACAAAAAATAACAGTGGCTTAAAACAGAAAGTTGTTTATTCTTTATCATGTCATGAAGTCGGAAGTGAGTGTGCCAGGGCTGTCAGGGTGGCTCTGTAGCCCTCGGGGATCCCTAGAGCCTCCAGGGATGCAGGCTTATTCTGGTTTACTGTTCTCCCAGGCCCTCAGGCAGCCCCTCATCCTTGAAATCCAAGTGTCTGCATTCCAAGAAGCAAAAATACCAGAAGAGACCAAAAAGTGGGCAAGGAGGAAAGCCAGCCATCTCTTAAGGAAGGATCTTAGAAGCTTCCAGGCTAATGGCTGGGGCCAGGCTTCATGTGGCATGAAAAGATACATTTTAGCACCATAACAGAATCTGTCACCCATGAGAAACAAAAAACAGCATTCCACCAAATTCCAGGCCAATATTTATAGGCTGTCCAAAAGTAGTAACCTCCTAAAAAGTGAAAGTTTCACCATTCTTTCCAGGTTGCTTCTTACGAAAAGAGCTGGTCCAGCAAGGCCTGAACAAGAGCCTTTTTCTTACAGAAAGTTCCAAAACCCAAAGTTAAGGAGAACACAAATTTGAGTCATTGTAATAAGAAGCCATTTTAATATACACTTTTAGATATTATCAGGGTATCAGAATTAACGACAGAAATTTTGTCATCTATTGTGTGTCTAGCCGGGTAGGAGGTGGTAGGCAAGAGTGTCCATAATGCTTTGTGAGTTTTGTTAACACACTGATCTAATCCCAGCTAAGACCACCCAACCTCCCTCATTCCTCCAGTTCTCTTCAATTGTTCCAGCTTTTTTAAAAGGCAACATCTAGGCCGGGCGCGGTGGCTCACGCCTGTAATCCTAGCTCTCTGGGAGGCCGAGACGGGCGGATTGTTTGAGCTCAGGAGTTCGAGACCAGCCTGAGCAAGAGCGAGACCCCGTTTCTACTAAAAATAGAAAGAAATTAATTAGACAACTAAAAATACATAGAAAAAATTAGCCGGGCATGGTGGCGCATGTCTGTAGTCCCAGCTACTCGGGAGGCTGAGGCAGAAGGATTGCTTGAGCCCAGGAGTTTGAGGTTGCTGTGAGCTAGGATGATGCCACGGCACTCTAGCCGGGGCAACACAGTGAGACTCTGTCTCAAAAAAAAAAAAGGCAACATCTAGACTAAAAATTGAGCAACAACAGGAGAAATACAGAATTGTCAAGTTTATATCATTGAAAAAGATGGTACAGATTTGGATCTTTCAAGTTGTTCTTATTTTTTTAAACATCAGTTTCAAATTTATAATAGCTCTTTTTCCTGGGGCATCAAGGGGTCAGGTTATCATCTGTGGTGTATGTATGTATCATGCTCTGTAGACCTATATCTTGCTCCTGCCCTGTAATCCTATTGTAATCCTATCTTGCTCCCCTCTAATAAATTTCACCTGTTTCCCTTAAAAAAAAAATGTATAATAGCAAGCTTAATTTTTCTTATACTTTTTTGTAAAAGAAATTCACATATAAACCCAGAAACAAGCATCACGGTACACTGGCTCCTGTCATCCACTCATTCTCCAAGTATGGTCCCCACCACTAGAGCTTGGGAACTTGCTACAAATGCAAATCCTGGGTCCTGGCCCAGAAAGTCTGAACCCACCAGGGGACTCTGACGCACAAAAAAGTTCTGGAAAGACACTGTAGTCCAGTGATTCTCCACAATGCCTGCACCCTGGAATCACCTAGACATACCCCTGCCTGAGTGCTACCCCCAGACATTCTGATTTGACTAGTTTAGGGTGTGGTTTTGGACATGGGAATTTTTGAAAGTTCTCCCAGGTGATTCTAATGTGAAGCCAGGATTGGGAACCATTGTTCCAGCCTGCTTAGGTTTCTTGGACTTCATGGTCAAATAAAAATGACAAATCAACTACATCCCAGGAGTGGTGGGGAACTGCTTCCCTCCCAAAATCTGTAGAGATTTAGGTTTCAGTTTTTCCTCATCCCTTCATGCACCCGTTTTCTGAACCAGGTGGAGAGGGTTGAGTGCCTCCTACACCTCGGTTCACAGCACACCATCGGTGAAGTTTGGAGCTGAGCATAGCTCTCATCTTCCTTCTTCCCTGGCATCTCCCTGGGCTCCTATTGTTTCCCCCACCCCCCAGCTGTAGTTTTGGTCAGTCACATCAATTAGAGCAGAAGGAACATTGTGTACAGAGAGTACTCCCAGAAAGGATAATGGGAGAGAGGCAGGCGCAGATGCAACAACGGAGTAGAGATTGAGCATCCATTTTCTGAGGAGGTATTTTTTTTAGGGAATCCCAGATGAGAATAAGATGGGTTGAGGGCTGGAAAGGTGAAATTTGAGAATGTTG
>CAUYRB010077704.1:0-17836 GCA_963574695.1 Propithecus perrieri
TGCAAGGATGCATTTAGACTCAAGGCGAAGGGGTGGAAATCAATATTTCAAGCAAATGGAAGCCAAAAGAAGGCTGGTGTAGCAGTTTTGATCTCCGACAACTTAGTTTTTAAATCAAGAAAAGTAATGAAAGACAAAGAGGGCCACTATATAATGGTGAAGGGTACAGTTCAACAAGAAGACATAACAATTCTAAATATGTACGCGCCCAACCTAGGTGCACCCAGATTCATAAAGCAAACTTCACTTAACTTAAATAATGTGATGAACAGCAACACCATTGTAGTCGGGGATTTCAACACCCCACTGACAGCACAGGACAGATCCCCCAAACAGAAAATTAACAAAGAAATTGTGGACTTAAACAGAACCCTAGAACAAATGGGCCTGACTGACATTTACAGGACATTCTACCCCAAAACCACAGAATATACGTTCTTCTCAGCAGCTCATGGGACATTCTCTAAGATAGACCATATTCTAGGACATGAAGAATGCCTCAAAAAATTTAAAAAATAGAAATTATACCATGCATCTTCTCAGACCACAGAGCAATAAAAATAAAAATCAACCCCAGTAGAAACTCTCATCTCTATACAAAGTCATGGAAATTAAACAACTCCCTGCTGAACGTTTCCTTTATAAATGATGAAATAAAAATGAAAATCAAAACATTCTTTGAACTAAATGACAAAGGTGACACAAGTCTTATTTTTATGAATAACACATGAGTTATCAAGTTAATGTTCCATGTAATCTATAATCTAAGAATTGGTTGGCCGCATAGGCTACTGGCCTTTCTTAGCTCTGCCCCATTTGAGGCTTTATACCCTGAAACTCTGCCTGTTTCTGCAGTCATAGCAATGCAAATGAAGCATGAGGCTATTAGGAAGTACTTCTATGGAGAGGGCAGGTGATGAATCCCTTTTCTATAGGGATCACTAATGTGGATTTGGTTTGGAATCATTATGAAAATCAATAATGCAAAGCATTCTAGGACACCAACAGTATGGACTTCCACTAACTGAAATGGCAAAATGGATTTTAAAATCGTGAATTATTCCAGAATTTATAAAATGTATCAGAGATTGGACTTTGTAGTTTATCTTGTTTTTAGGTTCCTGTCCAGAGTCACACTATTTGAGAGCTTAGTATATGCAAATTTTATGTTCCAACATACCTTATTATTACAAAAGCAAGAATTATACTTGCTACAGAGACTTTCCCAGCTTCTGAAGAAAATAAGAGAAAGGAAGAAAGAATGGGGTGAGTGATGGAAATAATATGAAAAACACACCAGCTGGAGCTGCTATGGCACTCTAGATGTGGTGAGCCCAGAATTCTTTCTCTATAGCCAACTACCTCCCTCACCTTTCCCGGACACAGGGAATAATTTGGATTCCACAACATTGTTGAAAACATAGCTCAGGGTTTTTCTTTTAAATCATTTCTAACCCACAGCATTTAGATAACCTAACGCCATACTAGGTTCTTTAATTTCTTTTCTTTTAGGGACAAATAGGGGAGGTTGCCCAGATATGCAATAGATGTGGCTCTGCTATTCATCTAGTAAAATGTGCAGTTGGAAAAACATTTTGGATATAGGGAAGAAAGATACAACAGAGTTTTCCATATAAAAGAGATTATGTGATAAATGAGGACAGAGCTTATAATAAGAGACAGCTATATCTGGTTCTTTTTCAAGGTCATTAACGGAAGAGGAAAAGAAAGAAATGAGCTGGTAACTTCTCCTAAGTGTATGCCTGAAATTCTTTTCTAATTGTCAGAGAGAAAAGATGAGGCTTTAAAAAGAGACCAAAGACAGCAGGGGCATGTTGCCTCCTTCTCTGATTGTGCTTTGCTCTTTCTTCACAGCAGGGTCTGGCCCCTGGAATCTTTATAGTGGCTGGGGCTTTCTTCCTGGTGATCTTTGGCTAGAGGGCATTGACTTGAGCTAACATATATGAGGTGCTTTGAATGGTGGTTGGCATTCTATTATCCTCAGCACACAATGAAGGATTGGAACATCAGTGGTAATTAGTACATATTTGTTAAATTAATGCTTCAAAAAACGCTGGATTTATGTAGCACAGATGTTCCAAATGTGTGAGTCCAGGGTTGCAGATGTATAATTGTTAGGTAGAGGGACCTCCGGCTCTCCTAAGACAAAAGTGTTTGCTCTACCTTGGTGCTGCCCCACTTAGATCCTGCCGCGAGCCATTTGCACACCTAGTGGAAAAAAGAATGCCCTACCAATCTGTAAAAGAATGCAGGGAGTTCTCAGGAGTTCTTCAGCCCACCAGCCAGACAGCCCAGAAACAGTAGGGTCTGGAAAATGACCTAGAATAATCTAAAGCTAATTATCATGTCATTAACTGTCGATCAAAGTGGTTCCATGGTGACATTTGAATCATCAGGAAGGCCAAATCCAGACAATAGAAAACAAGACTCCAGACCATAACCAGCACCTCATGTTAATGACAGGGGGCCTGTTTGTCATCTGTGGCAAATGTATCTTGCTCTTGCTCTATAAACCTATCTTACTCTTCCTCAATAAACTTCGTTTTGTGCTTACCTTGCTTTCAGTGTGTCTGGTCATTCTTTGGCCAAGAGCACACCAAGAACCGGAAGCAGACTGCCAACTTGACACAATCATGGAAATGAACCAAGGAATGGAATGGGTCAGATTTGTAACTGTTCACACATACAGCCTGTAAAGAAAAAGTGAAAGGGGAAAATTGAGAATTTAGAGCCTTTCTGGGCTGGGAATTTTAGCTTTATTTTGGGATAAGATAACAGAGATGCAAACAAGTAAGGCAATCTTGGAAACATAGCATTTACAACCTGTTGTAAATAAGAGAACACTAAGTTTATTTGACCAGACTATTAACCTTAATAGTCTAGTTGAGAAATGTAAGAGAAAAGGACAGTAGAATCAAGATATATGTTGGGGCTAAGAAAGTGATACTCCGAAGGCTGGTGCTTGACGTGCTGAGAGGCCTTAGAAGCTGCCTCAGAATCAATGTTCTTGTCTTGTTCCTCCTTCCCCCAAGCTCAGGGAGGAACACTCTCTGGAATTTCCTTATCTGACCAAGAAAGTTTCTTTCCAAAAGAAATACAATGGTCTTAAATCTCATTTTTCAAGATCTCACCAAATAACCAGGAAACATCAACTTCCAAGAAGAGGAGAGACTAGGCGTCATCACATGCCCAGACAGACTTTCCATCTATTCTTCCGAGGGCTCCAGTGATGACCTGGGGGAATTTTACTGCATAATAAGACAATCTTTTTTCCTGTGCCACTCACCTATCACTTTCCCTTAGTATCTGCCTCCCACCTCCCAGATCCTTTCATTGTCCCTAATGATATACCACCCGCTGGAAAGAATTATCTATGTTCCCTATCTTCCCCTGCCCTTCTGAAAAAGCATAAATAAGCTTCTGTACCACACTGGGTTTTCGGACAATTATTCTCCTGTGATCTCCCTGTGCTATGAATGTTAAATTAAAATTTTGTATGTCTTTTCTTGTATTAATCTCCCTTTTGTGAGTTGATTTTCAGCAAACTAGAGGGCAAAGGGATAGTTTTTCCTTGGCCCCTACATATGCACATATTTATATATATATACACACACATATATTAATGTACATTGTGATAACACACTGTATTTTTAAATGCTCTGGAAATAGTAAAATTCATTAATTATACAGCATTTATGTAAGATTAGTGAGATGGATAATGTGGAAACAAGAAAAAATGAAATATATGGTAATATAATTAAAGGAAGAAAGTCCTATTCTTTTGAAGAGGTCAGAAAGTAATGAGACGTAAAAAATACCAAGAGAATTCTCAAGGAAAAGGGTAAAATAAGGTTTAAAGAGCAAAAATTGATGTTCTTCAGCACAAGCTCCATTAATTAAGTTATAGATTGAAAAACTAAAGGTGAAGAGATTGAGATAAAAATAGCAAAATCAAGGAACAAAAGAGTAATTTTATAAGTTGGTTTAAGGACATGAAAATAGCAAAAAATGTTGGTATGTGAAAACAAAAATGAAGCAAGAAAAAGCAAGTAACAATGACATCTTGAAAAGGGGAAAGAAAGTGTAAGGGAGGAAGGAAAAATAATTTTCTCTCTGCCATTCATAATTCTTAGTTGGGGCAGACCTCTGTAACAAAAGACAGATTAACAGGGAAAAAACAAACAGAAGTTTAATAACATGCATACTTCGTGGATACAAAGAATAAATCTCAAAGAGGTGATGTTGAATTCAGAATTAAATACCATTCCCCTGATAGAAGGCCTGAGGATGCTCAGTAACAGAGATGTGACCAGGAAAAGCAGGTAAACAAGGGTAAGGTTTGTTACACAGATTTAAGTCAGTGCCTTGACCATTGATAAGACTGTAATGATTTAGAGTCATCTTTTCTTCCCTGTTTAGAGAAACAGGCACTCTGACAAATGCAGTTACTTTATAGATGTGAATTTCTCTTATGAAAGGAAAACTTCCTACTCTGTTTTCAGAACTTCTCCTGTAGCTGCAGTTTTTCAAAATATCAACTCAAAATAATCCTTATACCAAAAGGGTATGTTTCGGGATGGCATATTCTGGTCTCCTACAAGAGGATATTAAGAATTTAGTATGATTACAAAATTTTATTCAAAAATGTTTTTATACAGGTAGACAAAAGTAGCCCAAATATGAACATCCAAGGTACAGCAATATATTATGGACCAAAATTAGATTATTTCAATGGAAACTTAAGAAGAATGGATCAGAGGAGAATGAGGGAAATATTTATGTTTGGATCATTAAAATGCTTCTACTTCAATAAGTTTTCATTTTCTTTCTAAGATTATGTTATGCCAATTATGTTAACAGAATATGGGAAGATTTTATTTAATGAATTTGTTAATCAAAATGAGTGACTGGGGCAAGAGTCTCAATCAATTGAAGTTCATTAAGCTAGAGCTTCAGGGCATGTCTAGGAAAAATAGGAGTCACAGATTTATCTGTGAATGTTTTCTCCAAAGAGGTTTTCAGGAAGTTTAGTATTTATTTATACATTTCCTTAAAGCAGGTGTTGGGCAGAAGGGAAAACTTCTCCTTCACCCACAAAAGATTCCCTGAAAAATCAACTCATAATAAAGCAGATTAATGAGAGAAAAGTAATCACATTTGTTTTAACATGTACCTTCAGGGGCTCTCAGAAAATGAAGATTCAACACCCCAGCGGGGTTCATAAGCTTATATGACTTTCTGGTAAAATGTGTTTTGGAAGGGTGGAATAGAGGCATTCTGGGACAATAAAGGATTACTTTATTGGGAGGACAACTGGATGTAGAACAAAGATTAACTGGTAAATAGTTCCCTTTAGAATTTAAGTGAGTCTGAGAGACAGGATATTATCTTCTTAAAGAGTTTGTTCAGGTGTGGTCCTGGTTTTACCAGGAAGGGAAGAAAAGAACAATTGTTCTTCTAGGTAGGTGTGGAACTCAGGTAGATAAAGAAACTTTAATGATTTTGGGAGAGTCAATGGAAGGGGGGAAGGTTAGAGACATTGAGGATTCCTCAGTCAGTCCAGCATGTCAAAATGCCATATTTGGGGTTAAAAATATTTCTCATTTCCTTCAGGGGAAGGCACGTAGGGAGAGGGGCAGGTGGGTGGGAAGGTGAACGGTTACACTCTTTTGAGACTTTAGTTAGTGCCCAGTAAATCTACATTTTACATAAGATAAGGTGAAAGTTTGAAGAAAAAAGGGATTCAGGAAGAATCAGTTATGCAGATATCTCTGGGTAGGTGGGGTAATGATTGATCTCATCTTGTCTTTGTTTTAAGCCTGGGAAAATAAGTTTGTAATCAACATGATCAGTGTGGAATCAAACAGACTTTAGTTTTAGGACCTAGACTTAGACTGGAGACCTAAAGTTATAATTGGCATGTCCTTGTTTATGGGAGGATTTTGAAAGTTTTTAAGGCCAGCAAAGAACTTACTTATGAATGATTTGTGGGGGCAGTCATTGGAGATGCCTGAGGCCTTTTGCCTTTCCGTGGGGGTCTGACTAATGTATAATGCTTTGACACGAGATTGTGAAGTAATAGCTATTCACTTGGAAGAGGGTGTTGTATGACTCAGTTTCCATGCTTAATTTTCCCTTTGGCAGAAGGAGTCTGGGGGTCCTGAGATTTTTTATTTTCCTTTACCAATTAATCAGTATTTATATAATAGCATGTATGACTTTGATAGGCAAGGTAACATAATGGAATAAGCATGGTTTTTGTTTTGATATACCTGGGTTCAACTGCTCCTTCTGCCACATGTCAGGATATGTGAGTGAGTGACTATGTAACTTTGGGGTAGTTACATTTTTTAAAAGTTATACCTTTTTCATCTGGATAAAGAGAAAAATTACAGTAATCTTTCAGATGATAAGGAGTAGAGATGAAATATGTAAAATAAGTAGCACAAGATCTGTGCAAGGCCTTAAATAATTTGTCTTCTTTCCTGCCTTCCAAATTGCACATTTTTCTCTAGCTTTTTTCTGAAATTGAGATGTAGCTTACAAATGTCAAAAGACACTTGCTGGCCACCATGGCAAGGACTAAGTTTTCGTTGCCTTTGCTTGGGAGAGCTTGGCTTTTTACAAAGGTTGCTGTTCATTTGATTGTCACCTCAATAGAAATACTTACATTGATAACTCCACAGGCAATTGAATTTTAGGTTAATTCAGGATTCCTAATTTTTGCTCAAAATGTCTCTGAAAAGACTGCATTGTGATGCAGCATTGAAATGTAAAGTGACATTGTGTATAGAAGATTGCCTGTCACAAGCCAAGCAATTTAAAGATGGAAGAAACTGCCAAATCTTTCAGAATATAGTAGAATTTTTCAAAGCTGAAAGAGGTTGGAGTGACTGATTAGTATGTCATAAAGAACTATATCACTCAGGTGCCCATCAATGATCTGTCAAGAACTTCCAGGTGACTAACAAGAAAAGGATTTAACTTCCACTGATATACACTTCAGCTGAAGATGTCGGGTGGGAAGGTGTAATATCTTTCCTCACCCATCGTAAGGGGCATGGCTGACATCCCTATAACAAAAGACAAGTTAACAAGGGAAAAACATAACAAATTTTACATGACATGGGAGGCTGCAGAAATAAAGACACAAAGACCCAGGAAAACTATCCATTTTTATGCTTAAATTTTAATGAAGAATGGACAGCCATGTAGAAAGGTGATTGGATGAAAAGCTATTGTCTAATGGTAGTAGACTGGGTTGGGGACCCAGGAAAAGCCTGTCCATGTTCTTCTTGGCCTCTCTGTGTAGCGTTCCTCCCTCCCCCATACAGCAGGACTCCCTCCGGAATGAGGATCTTATGGTCTACAATGAGTCAAGGTGGGTCAGAGTATTTCTTTATGGCCAACTCCTGTACAGAAAGGTAGGGGAAGGTAAGAGTAATATTTCTAGTTTCTATGACCTGCCTTGGGGAAAAATTATTCTGGTTCCTATGATTGCTTCGGGAAGAAAGAGGAGACAGACTTTGCTTCTGAGGCCTTCCCTTCTCCTTTGGTTTGATGTTCTCAGCATGCCAAGGCACCGTACTTCAGGGTATCATTTTCTGAGCCCCAACAAAGATTAAACAATTGAGATAATCTAATAGGAATTGCAGGAATAAAAACCCTGTCTTTGAGACTTTGTATGTAGAGAAATCTGAGTCTAACTTTACCTTAACAGTCTCTATTCTAAGCATTCTTTTTGTATTAATGGGTTTAAATCTTACCACAAGCTCAGTACGTGGATATAATTTTTCAGAATCATAGAAAGATAAGACAAATTGTCTAACAATTAAGCTGGGATTTGTACTTAGGTGGCCTGTCTTTGGAGCATGCGTACTCAGCTTCCCTTAACCATTAGGCACATGCCACTGAGTTGCAGAGCAACTCATGAAGAATTTAAGTAACTCAGGATGCAATATAACTCTAGTTATCCAATTACTTCCTTGTCTTTTCAGCTAGTTTTATCCATTCCTTGCTATTCTATTCACTGTAGACCATTTATATAAAAAAGAAATTCTTTAAAGGTGGGAGTGGGGAAGAGAAGTGGATATGAGAATTTTAGCGAAGTGCCTGACATAGTGCTTTTTTGGAGAATCTCAGATATAACACGTTTCTTTTTAATCTGCTTTGCTGGCTTTGCTCATTTTATTAGTCGGGATACACCAAGCTATTCTGCAATAACAGAGGCTCCTCAATTTATGATGGAGGTTACATCAGAATAAAACCATTGTAAGTTGAAAATATTGTATATGGAAATGTATTTAATACATCTAACCTACTGAATATCATAGTTTAGCCTAGCCTACCTTAAACATGCTCACAATACTTATATTAGCCTACAGTTGGGCAAAACCAACTAACACAAAACCCATTTTATAAAGTAATGTTGAATATCTCATGTAATTTATTAAATACTGTACTGAAAGTGAAAAACAATGGTTGTATGGGTTTTTTAATGGTACAGGGCAGTTTCTACTGAATGCATATTACTTTCACACCATTATAAAGTCAAAAAACCGTAAGTCAAACCATTGTAGGTTGGGGAACAGCTATACAATGAAAATCTCCAAATTTCAGTGGGTAAAAACAACAAAGATTTATTTCTTGCTTATATCACAGTTCAATGAAGGCTAGGCTTCACCTTTGGAAAAATTTTCTTGGCAGTGTACTGAATTTGATCTTTACCTGGAAGTCATTTATTAATTTTAGCATCATTTGCCACCTGGAGAGGCTAGAAGATTTTACGGCCAGCAAGTCTTTGTTTCTTTTTGTTTAATGGCCCTTCCTTTGTCTTATCTCTGTCCTCTCACATTTTACTCTAAGCAACAAGAAGAAACCAGTTAACCCGTCCATACTCTGCATGGAAATCTACTTAGTTAGATCACCCCATTCATTTGGACACATTTTCTATCTTTCACATTACAACGGTGATGGTTTTCCTAAACTTTTTGTCATTTCAAAAATCTTCTTTCCTCCACTCCCCAAAACCATTTTCCTCACATTCCTTTAAGCCCTCACCCATAGCCTCCTTATGTTTCTTCATAGCTTTTCAGTCTTTCACTATCTCTTTTCTCAAAGTTCTTCCAGCTTCTACTTACTGCTTGTCCCAGAACCACTCCTGCATTTGAAGTTTTTCTCATAGCAGGATCCTACTTCTAGATACCAAAATCTGTATTAATTTTTTATTGTTGCTTAGCTGATTACCTGAAAATTTAAACCAACAATGGGTAGTTCCTGTGGGCCAAGGATTTGGGAGTGGCTGTTCTGGTTTAAGGTATCTCATGAGGTTATAGTCATGATATTGGCCAGTGCTACAATCACCTGAAGGCTTGGCTGGGGTTAGAGCAGGGGTCTCCAACTTATGGTGAATTGTACAATTATTTCATTGTTTATTACAATGTAATAATAATAGAAGTAAAGTGCACAATAAATGTAATGCACTTGAAACATCCCCAAACCATCTCCCTCTTGCCCAGTCCATGGAAAAATTGTCTTCCATGAAAATGGTCCCTGGTGCCAAAAAGGTTGGGGACCACTGGTAGAGAATTCACTTATATTCAATATGGGTCACTCAGTTGGCTGGCAAGTCATGCTTATTGTCAGCAAGAGACCTTAGTTTATTGCCACATGGTCTTCTCTGTGACAGTTGATCATCTTCACAAAATGGAAGCTGGCTTCCCACAGAGCAAATAATGTAAGAGAATAAGGTGGAAGCCACAATGTCTTTTATAACCTCGCCTTGGACGTCACTCTCTTGTCATTTCTGCAATATCCTGTTGGTCTCACAGATTCACAGATCAGTTCTGTTCAATGTGGAAGAGGACTACACAGAAACTTGAATAACAGGAGGCAAGAATCCATGGGGACCATCTTGGAGGATGGCCACTACCAAGGATATAAACACAAGAATAAACAGTTACAATGTAATTTATAAATGCTACAAAAAAAGGTTTTTTTTGATGAGCTTCAGTGCTATGGAAGATGGAGTATGTAACTACTGGTAGCTGCAGGGTCAGGAAATACTGTTCAGAAAAGGCGACATTTGGTACGAGTAATTGAGAATAAGTGGCAATTCAGTACTCATAAGGAGAGAGAAGACAACTTTAACGAGAAGATGTTGTAGTACTTGGTCTCTAAGTATTAAAATATAGGAGGGGAAGACAATGGGGAAAAAGTAGGTGAAAATAGCAATAACTTAGGGAACCTAAGGCCTTCTGATTTCAAGACTCTTCTTTTTTAAGCACCAAAGGAGGCAAGAAAAACTTCATCTTTCTCTGCTGCACCCCTTTTAATAAACGGATTTGTTCTGCAAAATTTGGATTCAGTCAAAAGGCTGCACTTAAGGACCTAGACATATGGCCTTAAGGCTGCAGGTTCCCCACTCCTGGAAGATATGCAGAACATTTAGTAAAAATTATTTTTAAGATTAGTTATCTATTATAAAAATATATAAATATTCTATGGTTCAGAATATGTGAGGAACACATCTCATCTCTTATCCGAAGAATCATTGTTATTTCTGTCCAGATTTTTTAAAATTTTTATCTCAGAAATTTCAAGATTTGATTCTATATACTTTTTTATATTTTTATATAAGAATGTACCAATGGGAGAGGTATGTTTAGTAATACAATGGGAAGGGTATGTTTAAGTATACAATGGTGGTCTGCAACACGTTACTATCTCCAAGTCAGAGGCAAGAGATGTTCATTTTAGATCGGAGTCCCTAGAATTAGACCCTGAGACAGTGAAGATTGTGTGATTGTTGAGAGAGTGCTTTCAGGAGGACGGGAGTGAGGAATGCTGGATATAACTGAAGAAAAATAGCTAATCAGAGAATTCGCTCCGCTGGAGACTACCTTCAGCATGAGTCGGTGAGCAGCTCTGGAAGATGGAGTGCTCCACTGGATTGCTGCTGCAGGGAGGCAGGGGGGCCAGACTTCTGCACTTCAGCTGCACGTAGGTTGAGGGGAGGTGTAACCTCCACGGCAAGAGGGATTTTCTTCTCTTTCATCTAATATTTCTGTAGGACTAGGTGGCTGATCTTGTTTGATGCTGCATTCCTGGGGGTTCTGTGTCCTGGTTACTGTAAACTTATTAGTCTGTGGTTACTCAAATTGACTATCTACAGTTAAAACTGTAATATAGGAATATAAGAGACAGTCAAGTGGATCACTCGAGGGCTAAATATGTTCCTACCTATCCCATGTACAGTAGCAGCCTTTGGTCAGGATGATTAGGGTCAATTGTCCCTGCTGATGCCTGCAGGTGAATGAGAGACAAGGGGGCTCAAACTGATGCTGAAGCCTGGGAAACAAGGTGCCATCAGGCCCCTCTGTTAGAATGGGGGCATGTGGGGTTCAGGTTATAAATGAGATTATCCACCTCATAGTGGGCTTAATGGGTCTACGGATATACCCAGTAATTACATAATTTCCAAACTTATAATTGGAATGGACATAGTTAGAAGTTAGTAGAACCCTCAAATTGGTTTCTTAACCTGTAGAATAAGAGCTATCATAATAGGAAAGGCCAAGTGGAAGCCTTTGAAACTCAGCCTACTGCCACAGGTCAACATAAACAAAAAACTATGGGAAGTAAATGCAGAGAGTTTTAAGCGATGTCCCCCAAAACTCTAAGGATGAGGAGTAGTGGTCCCATCATATCTTCTTTTAAATGATAGGTCTCATCTCTATAAAAACCATATGGGTCATAACATAATATATGACATACTTAGTCATATATTTATAGTACCTCCAAGTACTAAATTGACATAATATTCTCACTCATCTATTTCTTTGGTTATCAACTCTAGACAATCCCTATTAACTCCGTGCTATAAGGAGGAGAATTTATTTCACCTACCTGATACCCCTTTTCCCTCACTCAAATATTTGTTATGTGATTGTGTGGGTTCTTCTTTTGGATATTTACATAATTTTAAATAATGTACCCCCATTTTGTGTTTAATCAATATTTTCCAGTATCTTGCTTCAAATCTATATAAAATGACAGTTATTAGCAAACCTACGATAGTATGGCATCCTCCTTCTCTGTTTTTACCTCCTACTTTCTCTCAGTTATAATTTCACTTTTATGTTACAAAGGCTCCCAATATTTATATTCTGTTCTGCAACCCAAACTGAGGCTTCTGTTCCTTGTCAATGGGTTGACTTCGGAAGTTGAAAACTCAAAAACAGAACTTATTTTATTTATATGGTCTACTGCCAGATCAAGAAGTATACAGTGATGACTAAATATTTATTAAGAGCCTACTATGTGTCAGGGATTATTCTAGGCACCACAGATATAAGAGTAGACAGAATAGGCAAAAATCCATGCCTTTAGAATGCTTGCATTTTCTACACCATGGAGCTAATATCACTACCACTTGCTCACTTGAAAGAGAATTTTTCTAACATGAGGTCTAAAAAGTTCTTTATTATATCTCATCAATTGTAAAATCATGACTTATTTGTTTACTATTTATTTATTATGGAAATAATGAGTAACTCTAATTTGATACTTAATAATGTGCCAAGTGTTCTGCTAAATATTGCATGTATATTACCTCATTTTTCTAACAACAACCCTATGAAATAGGTATTGGTACTATTATTATTCTATAGATAAAAACAAGAAGATAAGAAAGGTTAAATACAGAAGGAACTATGAATAATCACTAAATATTATCATAGTCAAATATATGAAAGAAAAACTATTAAAGATATAGGGAACTATTTTCAGAAATGCAATTATATGGAACACTTTCAGGCTCTAAAAATAAATCAGTCAAAAAATAATGACAAAAAACAGGAGCTAAATAATAATGTTTATTTGAAATCTATAAAGAAACTATCATAATATAGATTTAGAGAGCATATAACTTTGGAATAATTATAAACATTTTATATAGGTTAAATAATAATTTAAAATTATAGAATACTATAATTTTATACATAAAATGTATAAATTCCCCAAATTCAGAAGTTATTGAGAGCATATTTTTTCTCTTCTTGCCTTCCTTTCTGCCTGGAATACTTAAGTGATGACCAGTGCTCTAGTCACTATGTGGAAACATGAGACAGCCTTGAAGATGAAAGCTATTCACTTAGTATGGCAAATAAAAACTTAAACACTAATGACCAAGAAACAGCAACACTAGTCCTGGACTCTCTATTTCAGAACTTCTTTTACATGAGAGAAAGATGATTTGCCCATATATTTATCCAATATTATTTCTGATTCTATTATTTCCATCATATGCAGTTGTCATTCTCATTGATAGATACCATTGCTGTCATTTTGACCCTATTTCCAAACTCTGACTAAATAAGATCTTGACATAGGAAATGAGACTATTGCATCTGCTTAACCACTCATTGTGTTGGATTTAGGGAATGGACCACTTAGATACATAATCCCTCATTTTTTCCATCAGTTATAATCTCTTACCACAGCCACTAACACTGTCCAAATTGACTTGGGCATTAACACTTCTTGCTATGATCCATTTGAAGTGCAGAGACAATAAAACAATTATAAGTGAATAAAGGTCTAAGGCTGGGTGCATGGCTCACGCCTGTAATCCTAGCACTCTGGGAGACTGAGGACAGAGGATTGCTTTAGCTCAGGAGTTCAAGACCAGCTTGAGCAAGAGTGAGACCCCATCTCTACTAAAAATAGAAAAATTAGCGGGGCATGGTGGCACATCCCTGTAATCCCAGCTACTTGGGAGGCTGAGGCAGGAGGATCACTTGAGCCCAGGAGTTTGAGGTTGCTGTGAGCTAGGCTGATGCCATTGCACTCTGCCCAAGGTAATAGAGTGAGACTCTGTCTCAAAACAAAAACAAAAACAAAAACAAAACAAAACAAAAAAAAGAAGTCTAGGGAATCTCTGTATGACTGGAAGTTATATGATGTTTAATGTGTTTTATAACTACAGAATATAAAATATAACTACAATTTAACTTTAAATAACTGTTTGCATTTCTGTCAGAAGTTACATTCGATAGAAAAATATTTTTGAGAGGTAAATGGAAAAGAAATATACATACTTATTCAGAACCCATGGGAAAGGGTATATGTTGCCATCTAACTTAACTATGGATTATTTTGTTAGTCATCAAAATAGTCTCAGTATTTATGAGAATTTAAATGCTGTATTCTATCCACAAAATGCTCTTGTTTTTAACTTTAATAAAAACAAATATTACACCAGTTGTTCATTTATACTATAAAAGTATACGTTTTACAGAATCTTTCTCCTACTTAACAAATGCAAACACCCTACTGCTAGACAGATTTGAATGAGAATGATGAAAAATGAATAGATTTTTTGCTGTGATCTTTTTGACAATGTTGCAATTAAGCTGCCAAAAGCTGAGAGAGAGAGAGAACACATGCACATGCTGTATCTGACTACAGAATGGCTGTTCAAGCAGAGCACATTTTGTTCGAGAGACTCAAGGAAGCAATTAGCATATCTGACATATAATAACGGTTCAGCAAGGAGCAGTGAGCTGTTATTCACATTACTCACTGGAAATAGCTGCACTATAGGGCTTACTCACTTTGCATAGTCTGAAGTCTTAGACCTCTGTATCTGAAACAAATGAAAATACAAACACACCTCAATAAATTAATGATGTAATGAACATCGCTTTACAGAGAGTGAAGATTTGAGTGATTGAGTGACCTCCCTCTTAAGTCTCATGCACCTTGATGGTGTGTGGATAAGCACGAGAAGACTAAATTTTGGTTGACAGCTCTGGATTCTTGAAGCATCCACATTTACTGGCAGGTTAACTGATTGTCATGTTTTCATATTAGTATCACTGTAGGTCCAGAGTCCAATAAATGTTGGAAAAAAAGGAAACTTCAAGAGAAATGTGTCTTAGTCCATTTTCTGTTGCTTATATGAAACTGGGTAATTCATAAAGAAAAGGAATATATTTCTTAAAGTTCCGGAAGCTCAGAGGTCCAAGGTCAAGGGGCCATAATGCCTCTGCTGAGGACCTTCTTGCTGGTGGGACAGTCCTGAGGCAGTGGAGGGTATCGCTCTTTCTTCCTTTTCTTATAAAGCACCAGTCCCACTCCTGTGATAACCCATTAATCCATTAACCCAGGAGTGGATTAATTCATTCATGAGGGTAAAACTGTCATGACCCACTGACCTCTTAAAGACCCCACCTCTCAATACTGCCATGTTGGGGTTTAAGTTTCAACATGAGTTTTGGAGGGGACAAACATTCGAACGACAGCAAGATGTTGGTAGCTTTTATTATCTGAGAAGAATGCTTGGTTTAGCTCATCTCCTATAAATATTCCTTTACCCTATGTGTGTGTGTGTATAAAATTTCATGGCCACTTCTTTCTTCTTTTTTTTTTTTTTGAGATGGGGTCTTGCTCTGTTGCCCTGGCTAGAGTGCAGTGGCATGATCACAGCTCATTGCAACCTTCGTCTCCTGGGCGCAAGGGATCCTCTTGCCTCGGCCTCCGTACTAGCTGGGACTATAGGCCTGCGCCACCATGGCCGGATAATTTTTCTATTTTTTGTAGAGATGGGATCTCACACTCTTGCTCAGGCTGGTCTCAAACTCCTGGTCTCAAGCGATCCTCCCACCTTGGCCTCCCAAAGTGCTATGATTACAGGCGTGAGCCACTGTGCCTGGCCTCTATTTTTTAATGTTAATGAGAGAACTAAACTCATAAAGGATAATTCAATAATCATCTAAGGAATGACAGTTAATGTAGACAAAAGAATGCATTTTCATAAGTTTCTACCATTTTTGAAAAGATAAGTTTAATCTCCACATGTTGTAGCATTAAGAGATTCATATTTAGTATCTTAGAGAGGCAGAAGAATTGTAGGGGTTTAAATTACCTTAATTTGACCATCTGAGCTCGATTTAACTGAGATGGATATACCTTTATGTACTCAGGAGTAAATCCTAAAGTGTCTCCCCTAAAACAAGTTTAAATAGACTCTATCAATTAAGCTTCATGCCAGTGTCTTTCAGAACATAGCAGGAATACTTTAACCTGGCTTTATCCTTTTCACTCATGTTTTAGCTCTGTCACAACTCTAATGATATACAAATGTTATCTCTAGATTTGAAAGCAACTGGCCTTAGCTCTCTTGAATAGGTAAGAGTTAAAAACATGAAATGATGTTCAATATCATCAGCCACCAGAGAAATGCAAATGAAGAACACAATGAGCTACCATGCGCACCTATCAAACAGCTAAAAATTTTAAAAAAACCTGACAATATCAAGGGCTTTCATACATTGTTGGTGAAAATGCAAAAAGGTACAGCACACAGTTTGAAAAACAGTTTGGTGATGTCTTAAAAAGTTTAACATTCACTTACCTTATAGCTCACCAATCCCACTCCTAGGTATTTATCTGTCCCCACCCCAAATGAAAACTTATATTCATGCAAAAATAAGAGAATTTATAGTGACACTATTCATAATTGCCCCAAACTAGAAACAAGCTAAATATCTTTCAGCTGGTGCATGGTTAAAAAAAACTGTGGCAGATCTATACAAAAATGTACTCCTCACCAATAAAAAGGAAAGTACCATTGATACATAATAACATGCAGATTTTGTTATATGGAGGTGGGTGGTGGGAGACAGAGGAAGAGATAGAACCAGAAAGAGAGAGAGATGCACAAAGTGAGAGATATCTTGTAATTAGGATCTAAGCACTTAAGTGGTAAATCCACTGAGATTTCAGATATTTACAAATAATGTCAAAAGAGTCAGCAAAACAGGGCTATTGAGATTTTATGCACAAGGATCCTAGGACATTGGTAATGTCAGAGATGTGGCTAAAGCAGAAGCTGCTACTAGGAGTCAAGACATCAATTGGACAGTTTATCTTAATAAATCAGGGTTAATCGAGGAAAAGGTAATTATAGGTCTTCATAAACTCATGTGAAACATATCATTCCTCGAACCAGAAAAGTGGAATTTGGGGATAAAATTTCCCTGATTTTCCTGGCAAGAGGTAAGCCCAGGGGAAACTACTTATTTCTTTTGTTTGTTTGTTTTTTAAGTTTGGTAAATAATTTATTATTCCATTATAATTAGAAGCTACTAGAGAGCAGTAAAGGTATTTTTCTTTTTTTTCTATTTCAGCATATTATGGGGGTACAGATGTTTAGGTTATGTATGTTGCCCTTGCCCCGCCTCCCCATGTCAGAGCTTCAAGCGTGTCTATCCCCCGGATGGTGCGCATCACGCTCTTTGTGTATGCATATACCTGCCCCTCGTCCCCCCTCCCCGCTCCCCGCTGCCCGACATCCAATAAATATTATTCTTATATGTGCACTTATGTGTTGATCAGTTAATACCAATTTGATGGTGAGTACATGTGGTGCTTTTTTCCCATTTTTGGGATACTTCACTTGGTAGAATGCGTTCCAGCTCTACCCAGGAGAATACAAGAGGTGCTATATCACCACTGTTTCTTAAAGCTGAATAGTACTCCACGGTATACATATACCACATTTTATTAATCCACTCATGTATTGATGGACACTTGGGTTGTTTCCACATCTTTGCAATTGTGAATTGTGCTGCTATAAACATTCGAGTGCAGGTGTCTTTCTTACAGTATCATTTGTTCTTTTGGGTAGATGCCCAGTAATGGGATTGCTGGATCAAATGGTAGTTCTACTTGTATCTCTTTAAGGTATCTCCATATTGCTTTCCACAGAGGTTGCACTAGTTTGCAGTCCTACCAGCAGTGTATGAGTGTT